>JAIPRL010012421.1:0-12067 GCA_025469235.1 Pemphigus obesinymphae | reverse complement strand
GCGAGTGATATGAGGAAGGTGGGAGTAAGTGAAGAAGATGCGGGAGATAGAGTTAAGTGGAAGTGTAGGACCAGGGTGGCCGACCCCAAATAGTTGGGAGAGAAGACGAAGGAGAAGAAGAAGAAGACTATGACTATATTACCTAATTAATCTAACTCCCTATTAGTGCCTACCATATTTTAAATTGATAAATTACAATGTATTAAATAGAATTGGTTGTATCTAAGTCTAGTATCTATCTAAGTATCCTAGATAGATAGGTACCAGTAATTGCGTAAGTCTAATTAGTAATGTATATATTATTAGTATTACATGTCAAATAAGTTTATGTTTTTTAAAAGACTTTGATTTTCTTTTATTTTCTTTATTATCTAAATTTCTATAATAAGTATACTTAGTAAATAGTTTCTAAAGGCATTCGACGTTAAAACGCGCGTAAAACGGCCCAGAAAAACGCCCGAGGAATAAAATCGGAATATTTCGGGCCGTAGGGAAGAGAAAATCAGCGCAGATTTTCATGGAAAAAACGACGGAGAAAAGTTGGCGTTTTTTATAATAGGAGATTATTATTTATTTATCCCCGTTTTAGTAAATAATTGTCGTTCCCGTGAATATTATTATTGAACATAATATTATCACGCATTGTACCGCTGTATTGTTAGTTGTTGCTAGGTCAACGACTCGGTGGCCATTGTTCGGAAAGTTTATACGGCTATATATAATTTGAGATAAGAATATAATATGACAATAAACAAAAAAAAACTGAAGTCCTTGTTTGTAGCCATAACGAAGGAACTTAAACTCAAATAACACTAAATTGTGATACACTAGAACAGATTAATGAGTACAAATATTTGAGAAGTAAGATAACCAAGGGCATACGTAATACAAGGGAAATAAGAAGCAGAATAAACCCGGCTAAATTTGCATTTCAGAGCAAGAAAAATATGTTTTTATCTAGAAGTAATGACATAAAAGTGAAAAAAAACTTATTAAAAGCTTATGTTTGGAGCATAGCACTGTATGGAAGCGAGACATGGACTATAAGTAAAACAGAAGAAAAAAAAGACTCCAAGCGTTAGAAACATGGTGTTACAGAAGGCTGCTTAGAATAAGCTGGACAGAATACACCACAAATGAAGAAGATTATCGAAAAGCCGGAAAATCAAAAAGCTTTATGAAGATCTTAAAAACAAGAAGAGCCAAGTTAATAGAGCACACATTACGTCATGATAATCTACTTAGCAGAATAATAGAAAATTCCATCGAGAGGAATAATAGCAAAGATCGACCGCTACTGGATTATATTAGTCGAATAGATAGAAATATGGACTATAGTTCGTATTGTGAACTAAAAAGGAAAGCAAAGAAGCATCAGGAGTGAAAAATTGCTGCTAACAGAAGAAGATTAAATTCAGATCAGTTATTCAGATATATTTTGTGTTACCTGATTCTAACATTAGATATTTTATTTCTTTAAATGTCATTATTATTAAGATAAAACATAGATAATATTATTTTTTTAAAATAGTTCAAAAAAAGAAGAAGTTTCAAAAAAAAAAAAAGTTTCGAAAAAAGAAAGTTCAAAAAGACAGCATAGGTCTGAGAATTGTAGAACAAAACATGGTGATAGTACCGTATGCAGAAGATCTAATAATTATGGGTGAAACAAAAAACCAGGTAAGAAACACTGCAAAAAAACTTATAGAGGAAGGAAAAAGTATAGGGCTCAACGTCAACGAGGATAAAACTAAATACTTGATTGTATCAAAGAGACAGCATCATCAAAATTCACTGGCAGTAGAAGATATGACATTTGAAAAAGTCTCTAATTTCAAATATCTTGGAGTAGATGTGAATGAAAGTGCCAATAGCCATGAGGAAATAAACCATAGGATAATAGCAGGGAATAAGTGCTATTTCTCCATGGTATCACTATTCAAGTCAAAATTACTTTCAAGGAAAACAAAAATTAGACTATACAAAACCCTGGTCAGACCTATTGTATTATATGCATGTGAGGCATGGGCGTCAACAAAGACAGACGAGAAGAAGCTAATGATTCTTGAGAGGAAAATATTACGGAGAATCTTTGGTCCTAAAAAGAATACTGAAAACAATGAATACGGAAGAAGAACGAACGAAGAACTAAAAGAACTGTTAAATGAAACCGACATAGTAGGTGTTCTATAAAGCCGAAGACTTATCTGGGCAGGACATGTGTAGGGAGCGAAGGGTAGAGTAGTAAACGAGGTAACAATGTGGAAGCCAGATCGGAAAAGACCAATAGGACGACCAAGACAACGGTGGAGTGATCGTCTCAAAGAAGATCTGAAACTCTTAGGATCGGGGATGGAGAAACAAGAGCATTGGATAGAGAGGCATGGGGCGAGGCATTGTGGAAGCGGCGATGGGTCTAAATGGCCTGGAATAAGCAAAAAAAAAAAAAATAGATAATATTATTATCATTATATCAAAATATGATTTTTTTTTTATCTGGTCACGGGGTTCATTTGTAACAAAAAAAACCCCTACAATGGTGAGACAGATGAGAGCTTAAATATTTTTATAATTATTGCAATTTACAACTCGGTAACAATACACAATGTTGATAGCGACCAATTTCGACAAGTGACGTAGATATAGGTATAATAAAGTGCAAGTGGTAGGTTGGTAAACCTACGTGACTTTACCTGTTCATGGAAGAACATCATATATATATATATATATATATATATAATCTATTTGGTATTCACGACAAGGACGTTCGACAATTTTTTACTATACCTTTATCTATTTATTTTTAACGTTACAAACATAATCGACTGAAAATAAAAAAATATATAGAAACAAGGTATCCCGTCGTCGTTGTTCGATTGCTTCTGGTCGTTTGTGTATATATAGTGTATAAGCACATATACGCAGGAGAGGGAAAAATAGATAGTTACACGTCTTTTGTTTGTGTATTTGATTGTATATATGTTGTTTGTGTGTGTGTGCAATGCCAGTCATCAAGTTAGACTCGTGAAAATAGGAGTTCGGAGACATTTTATTTCATACGTAAAGTGCGCGCATGCAGAGTGGCGGCAGGAAAGAGTGCACGCGATAATCGTCCGAGACGAATCGATTTCGCAGCGCTATACAATAAAAATGGCGAGGGAAACTGAAAAATATAAGATCGAAAAAATAAACAAATAAATAAAGTTTATTTCTATAAAATAATAAAATATCGACAAAAAAAGAGCATTTATAAGAAAAAAACAACACTAAAAGCTGTCGGACATGCGGTAAACTTTTCGTGTATAAAATTTACTTTATGAATATTAATAAACGTTTCGGATGTGATAATATAATAATTCAACTCGTAAAGCATATACTTCATGTATATTGCACTTTTTTTTTACTACCAACCGCGACTTATGAAACAACTGTTCGATTATGCATCATGTTAAATGTGTCACATTTACACTGCGTCGTCATTATTAAGAGTATAATATATTCATTGTTGAAACTAAATAACAAAAAAAAAATAATAATAATAATAATGATAAAGATAATAACACCACATTTCATCTACTAGATATATAGGTATAAGAAAAATTAAAAAATAATGGGATTTTCAGTAATGGTACCTACCATATAATGGTGCATTGGGAGTATCATCGAATGTTGGAATCCATTTGGCAAAAATGGTTTCTATACACCTATATTGAAGGTAAATATTTCATGTAAATGTCAAGTTAAAAAATAGTGCATATTTTGTTTTTGCTTTCCTGAAAAATGATCTTAGATAGATTAGTACTTTTATTCTCTTGTAGGCTGTAGGCACCTTTCATATATGATGATATTTATATAAAACTTATATTTCAATCAACATCTGCCCGAGTAAGTTTGTATTTTCTCAACGGTTATTATACTGACCATTATCCATTGGCCTATAATAATGTGATTATGAGATTATTAATATAGTTTCAAAAAAAATTTAGTCGGAATGTATGAGGAAGTTGACGAATTAATCATATCAAATGAACATATTATCCAAAATATCAATTGATAACAATATTATATAAATTGAAGTTAGGGCCACTAATTATTTTTGTCGATAATAATAGACTTCGATAAGAATTCGAACTTCTATTAACCTTTTTGTATTATTACACTTTTTGTTAAATTTATTTCGTGAAAGGATAGTACAATTTTTAAAATTGGATAAATAAATTTTAATAGAATATCTATTAAATCTTTAAGAGCATTTTCTAACCTTTTTTTTAATATAAAAGTTGTTAGAATTACTTTACTATTTGTACTATAATATTTAGATTTGAAAATAATTATCTATTTGGATAAGATGACAGTGGTAAGTTGACAAGCTCGTCAACTTATCCCTCATCTGTATTATTACCAGTTTAAATTATACTCTAAATTTAATTAAATATATAATAATTTTTATAATTATATTCTTAGGATTATCCGGTTAATGGTGGGAGATACAAAAACACATTTCCTGATGCATAATGAAAGGAACTAAAACAGTACATTATAGTACAATTTAAATATGTTTCTAGTTAAGTTAGTTATCTTATGATCTTTATTAATTTTAATACAATAAATAATTGTTATGTTTTAATCTACTTACTTTGTATTTAAAGATTTTAAGTTGTTTTTTTATGAGTACTTAAATAAATAATTTTACAAACCAGTCATACAAATTGTTTTATTTTGATACCTACTTACCTATTTAACATTAATTTTTATTTTCATCATCTTACGATGAATAAATATCAACTTACCCTTTGGTCTGGGTAAATTGACGAATTTAACATTATTTTAATCTAAAAATGTAATTAAACATTTTAATTATTTTTAATAAGGTACCTACTTGATTTATATTACAATCCAAAAATAACAAAACATTGTTCTTATATTAAAATGTTTTCCAACACAGAAATCTTTATACCTTATGTTCGCAAAATACTTACCCAGGTCTCCCCTACCTATTGGTAAATTTACTTTATATTAAAATTTCTAATTAATAGGGTTTTATCTTGAAATGCATAATATTATAACACCAACAACGAGCATTTGGTATATGTTTATTGTATAGCTACAAGAAATAAAGCCTATAAAAATATTATATAACGTATTTTATTTTTTTTTAATATAGTGTATTCCTATTATTTATTATATATTAATGCGGTAAGAATACATAGGACTTTAATCAACGTAATAGTTTTTCGTCAACATGTCGATCTTTCGCAGTGTTTGCAGAAACACTTGAAAAGCTCAAACTCAATAATTGAAATGTTCTGTAACAGTGTAAACAGCACATATAAAATGACGTAGTGAAATAAATAATCTCACTATTTCTAGAGTTTGGATAAGGGTTGTAGCTTCTCAATATATAAAGTTGGTTCCACAGCTGACTTTGGTGTACTTACTCACTTTCAATAATCAACTACCAAACATAATAGTATAATATTGTAAACGTAGGGTTAAATCAAGAAAATCCATTTAGGAGTTTACGAGTATATCCACTAATCGAAAATCTAATTTTAACATTGAAGCCAAGCCAAAAAGGTTTTTTTGGAAAATATTATTGGAAAGCTAAAAGTAAATCTGACATTAATATATTATATATTATAAATATAGAATGTTAAAATTCTGATTGGAAACAAAATTTTAAAAATTCTTATCGTTTCATATTATTTTAGATAAGTATATTAGTGTAGAGCCGATTTCTATTTTCCAAAAAAAGTGTGAAGCAAGTTTTGCTTTGTTTTGTTTTGTTTTTTTTTTTTTTTTGTTAATTTGCAATTATATTGGATAACATACAGAAACAAAAATAAATATCTATGAAAATGCACTGACCAGTGACATTATAAACAATTCGGATATATACAAAATAGATACGCACAAAAGATCGTATATTTCATATTTTATCTAGATACATTTCTATACAATTATCTTTATCTGCATCTAGATATTGTTTTGAATATGATAATCGTCATGAATAATTAAATTATGTTAAAAAAAATTGTATGGAATCTTTTAAAAGTCAAAAATTCATTTAGAATTTAGATTGAATGTTTCATAAAACTTAAATATAATCTTATTACAATTTTAGTCTATTTTCCTTTACAACTATTAAACTCTTATTTAGTCAAATAGATGGTGGTCAATTTTGTATACATTTTAACAAAGTATGAGTTAATTTTAGAGAAAAATTTACCCCACCTCCCTATAAAGCCACTGATAACCAATACATTCCTCATTTCGCTTAGATTCTAAAAAAAAAGATTATTTAAAATTTCAAAATAATTCATGTCTTCCAAAATTTGTTTCTAGATCATTGAAATGTTTTACCTGCCATTAAAATTTTTTTTTAGATACAGCACTCGCAAAAATAAGTTTGGCCACCTCTGGTTTAAATAAACGTCCTAGTCCTATATGTATAATGTATAATATATTATATATGCACGTATATATATATAATATAATATATAGGTATATATTTCGAGGAGTAGCCGAATTAGTTCCCATTTGACCGAAGTGGTTCCCGTTTGGAAACTCTAAGCGTCAAAAATCTTGTTTACTGTAAATGTTAACTAATTTCGGTTGATTATTTAAAGAAATCATGTAAAATCTATATCATGTGAAAAATAATTTTTAAAAATCAATGTATCCTATGCATTTTTAGTCATTTACCTTAGTATTATCATTAATTATAAATGGTATAATCTATGCTCATTGCTCAATTATATTACACATTAGATATTATACAAATAAGAAGGGTGATGAAAAACTTTAACAATAAAAAAAATGTCAGTACCTACATTTTGTTAAAATTCAAGAAACTTGATTTACTGTGTAATTTACTCACGTATGTGCGTACCATGTGCGTGGAAAAAAATTTGGACACTGGTACTACCTGAATAATAATGGATTCAAAACGAGAACTAATTCGAACACTGTGCAATTTTACTATTTATTGATACCAATTGAATTTTTCCTACACTTAAACTATATTTAATTTGCCAAAATAACCTACTTGATGCAGCTAATTCAGTGACGTATTTACGAATAGGGGGTCCAGGGGTACTGAACCCCCCAGAACAAAAAAATATTGATTTTAAAAACTTAAATAGGTATGTAATTATAATTAAACGTTGTAGATAGAATAAAACAATGTAATAACTGGAAATAGAGTTTAGTGACTTGAAAAATTAATAATAATGCCCTAAAAATTAATATACCTAATGAAGTACATATGTCCTACATTTTAGATTCTGAACGGTGCAAAATATATTTTCGTTTTACAATGATGTTTATTTGTTTTATATTTTTCGGCAATTTATCGCCAAAAAGACTTAACGTCATGATCTAATTTTTCATACGTACTCATTTTTTTGGAACAACATTTTATCAGCATGGTACTTTGAAGAGCTAATTTGTCAATTTTTGAAAAAACACATCAGGAAAAAATTTGGAAAAATGACGAAAAAAACTGTTAATATAATAGTTATTTCCCCGTAAATCCGAAAATATTGGTTCTAAACACTTGAAAATTTCACAATGTAAGTATTTTATCCAAGTTTAAAAAAAATAAAAAAAGGATTTCGATAATGATTAAAATATTTACTTACCTATATATAATTTTTGTATTAAAGATGTTTTAAACATATATTTGAGTCGTTAATAATTTAACCATTTAAAATGATTTTACAAATGTGGTTGAATTTTTTTAGTACTTAATGAAAATTCGATGAAATATATTATTATTATTACTAGGCTGTGGTTCTTAGATCATTTTATCATTTATTACCAAACTAAGAAATAACCAGCTTTAAAATTTAAAAAAAATGTATTATATAAAACATAAAAGTATACAAATTTAATGCAGGTATAAGTATTGATATTATATTTTACAACTTTCGTGATCTATCGTGTAGTCTGTTTTATGTAGTATTTCTGTCAAAGACTTGACTTTGTCGTCAGTTATACTTTATGCCTAAAATTTAATTTCAAATTATTCAAAAATAAGAACCTCCTTTTACTATAAATTTTTAGAAATATAAAAAAAGTTACAAAATTAGGAAAAATGTATGAATATAAAAATATGTAATTTTGAAAAATTATTTTGTCACTCGTTTTTATTCATGCTAATATCTTTAATGATCACATTTTTCCATGTTATACAAAAAAGTTTACAACAATATTCTAAAAATATCAAAATTAAGTGTATCTAAGTTTAAAAATTTCGATAATTTCAAAATTTAAATGAAATATTTTGAATAAGTATTATCATTGATTATATATTATAATATACCTATAATATATAATCAATGGTATTATTTACCAATATAGTGCATGGACCCTGCTACCTTCCCTCTTTCACAGCAGTCTAACAATAGTCCTTTATCCCTCAACTAAGCGATTTTGCCCCTAAATATAGTAAAATATATAAATGATTGGTTTTCGATATATTTGGACTTCCCCCCAAGAAAAAAGTTTAAAATATGCCACTGCTGAATATTAATATATTACAGACGATTTCCAATACAAAATTGCCAAAAGTTTACAGTTTGTAACGAGCTTGTGGGTTGTATAAAAGTAATTTTAATAAAAAAATAAAATATATAAGCAAAATTTGTTAAAACATATTACGATACCTACCATAAATTATACTGGTTTAACTTATTCTGTGTAACTAAATTTACAGATTTTGTCCTTCCAAAGAATCATTTAGTCGAAAAGAATTGAAAATTTGACTTGTGTTTGAAAAATTTTTTTAATATAATATTTAGATAACTAAGAACGTTATAATTGAATTTCCATTGCTTGGGTTATGATTGAATTTTTATTTTTGGAGAAATATGATTTCAAATATACATTTTTACAAGTGACTTATCCATCCTGTAAGTTTACATTTCTCATTTATATTTAAAACATTGATCCGTTTATGATTAATCATTTAATAAAATTAAACTTAAATCTCATAATTATTATTAAAGTAGAAGAATTTATTCGAAATAATCTAATTAAGCACCCACAAAGTTTTTAATTTTTTTTTTATTTGTAGGTACCTGATTAGTTTTCAATGAAAATAACTATGGAGAAGTCGGCCAGTTATGAAATTACTTTCAAAGTTATGGCAAATTCAATTTTGAAGATGTTACAATATTATTTTAAATGGCAAATATAATTGCGCGGTTTTATTCATATCGTGGTCTAAGGGACAGCATGGTTAATAAGTAATACTTATGCTTAAGTTCAATACTGATTGCACGATCGTTAAAAATTTTGGATTTTGAGTAGACTTACCTACTTATTTTGAGTAAATATATCCCCTGAAAGTTTCAATTAAATATTTACAAAGATACACCGTGTTTTATAAATATCGCTATCACTTTAAACATTAAACTATTTGGACTTTAAATGCGTTTTTACTAAAACTATACATCTTTTAAGTAAAAGTGAGTAGAATATCTCAAAAACTAACAACTAATCTAATTGACTTTTGCTAATTTTTCATATAAATATTTCGTGCTTCATTAAAGGATTTATATTTTGTTTTAAATGTATAGTTTAAAAATATTTTTTTTTGTGAAACGTCATTTTGTTTTTCATCGACATTTTTCAAAACCAAACCATCAAACACTAACTATATTGTCATATACTAATGAAATCTTTTTGGATTTATAATTTTATATGAATTCCATCAAATTTATGCTGTTCACTGTAAACCCAAATTATTTAATCACATTTTCGTGGATCAACCATAGATTCAGTATTTAGTATGAAAAAATATTTCGATACTTGAAATATAACTTAAATAGGTATATAAACTTAAACGTATATATGTGGTTTCATTTTGTTGAAAAAAAAAATATATTATAATCTCCTTAAGAAAAAGACTAAGAAAATCGAAAATTGATCTTTTTTAAAATACTAACTATTATACATACATTATAACCTAAAAAAGTATATACCTATGCATAATAAAAAAAAACGAATAAAATTGAAAATGTTTATAAAACATAGTGAAAATTTTCAAAAAGTTTTGATACTTCTATTAAATCAATATAGTGCTATACTAAATATTTGGTGTAAATATTATGTTTCAAATATTATTATAATTTTCCAATGAATAAAAATGTTTCCTAATTTTTAGAATCTACTTTTCTTTAACTTAGTGTAAACTGCAGGGAAATTCGAAAAATTATCTCTTTAAATGATCAATTAAAATGAAATTTATATAATAATGTTCTTTAATCGAAAAAAATCTACTTAACGCCTACTACCCAAAAACATCTATACATATATTACCACCTATAAATCAGTAACTAGGAAAAATGTATTTATTATATTCCAAATTACAAAAAAGTGTTGTCACGGTAGGTAGTTCTTAAGTAAGTGCAATCAGAATCAATTATTATTATTTATTTTATTTTTTATTAAAAAAAAACCACAGCCATCATTAGCAATACAGCTCAAATATTATTATAATTTTATTATTAATTATATGATATAACATTAATATTATATCTTATATAAAACTTGTTTCGTCAGGACAACAATATAGTAATAATATCACGTTTCACAAACGAATAAATTAATTAATTTTAGAGATCTGCAAGGATAGCTGTAGGTCGTACAATTATATTTAGTTAGATTAAATGCGCGTCGATTGGACAATAAAACCAGAAATCTTATACCTAATAACATAAATAATATAGTCAATCTTTTTTCTGCAAATAATATATATATATATATATATATTGCTTTGTATAAATTATCTCGTTTGATAAGTAAAATTTCGAAGATTATGTTAAATTTTTAGTCTATTACCGAATGATTTTATAATAAATATTCCTGTATATTCTTTTATTTGATAAAGACTGATGATTGTAGGTCAGGCAACAGAAAAAGGCAAAATGTACAGAAAGATGAAATAATGTTTTCGGAATATTTTTACTCCTAAATATTAACATTCGAATAACAACGTATATATTAATGTTGGATGAAACCATTTCCCGATTATATAGATGCGTATTGTTATTTCTGAATCAAATTTGTTGAAATTTAAAATCATTACAAATGTGTTTTACATATTTTAAATGTTCCTAATTAGAAATGTACAAACAAAATGAGTATACTATTACATGCATTAGATATTTTAAAAATCTAACTGTAGTGTAATGTTTATTTAATAAAATAACTGCTGATAGCCAAGAATACAATAATATCAATAATATATTGAAGCTACGAGCCATGACCGTTCATTAAATTAATTGAGATAATTGGATATAGTTAAAATCAAATGCCCACACTTAAAAAATAAATATATATATATTTTAATTTTCATAATAATATTCAACTTCGTAGTATATACCTACGCCTATTTTTGAATTTTAAATGAATTCCGAAAAAAATAGGTATAGTAAAATAAATTGGTAATTTATTAACGCGAAAACATCAGAAGTTTTAAATTAAAAAAATACATGTTTATCGAGTTTTTCATTATAATATACCATAGTATATATAGAAATAATTCACGTCTTTTCATTTTAAAATTGAAAAAATGCCACGTACAAGCTATATTATATATAAGTAGTAGTTATATATACGATAAGTAGTGTAAAAGAATATAATATATGGGGTCCCGCTACCCTCTGGCTAGGTTAGCTGTTTGGGGCAGACCGAGTGATCGTGCCAAAAACAAAAAAATACCAAAGTATTATTTTTGTGCCGCTGATTGTTATGAATATAATATAATATATAGGACATAGGTACTCGTATTATACAAAACAAAACAAATACAACAAATTATGTTTAATCTGTCAAAAGATTAGGAGTAACGATATTTAATACACATACATACATAAATACATACATACATACATACATCACACATACATACATAAATACATACATACATAAATACATACATACATAAATACATACATACATACATACATACATACATACATACATACATACATACATACATACATACATACATACATACATACATACATACATACATACATACATACATACATACATA
>JAIPRL010012420.1:0-12068 GCA_025469235.1 Pemphigus obesinymphae | reverse complement strand
TTAAAACAAGTAAATAACAGTCAAGAATTAAATGTTAGGGAAGCTATAGAAATGACAAAAAATAAAAATAATTTATTAAATTGGGATTTAAATCCATTACAAAATAACTTGTTAAAACTTTTAAAATAATATAATATTGTAAACGATATGGCGAAACGCATTCGTTTGATGATTCATCGGTCGATGACTCATCGTTCGAAGGCGGAAAGAGATAGGCGGTAACCGGTTTTTGTTTATAATATAAGGACTGTCGGCTGCCGTTAGACGGCCAGTCGTTATTGTGTACTGAAGATGGTAACTTTGTTACCGAAGTACGTATTTACCAAAATAAAGTAAATATTTTTGTGGAATTGAGTCTTCAATTATTATTAGAAAAATACCACAAGTACTCAAAATATAAACAAAAAAAAAATAGTTTTTCTAAGTTATTTAAAATCCGTCAAAATGATAACGAAAAACCACACGATTTAGTGAATTTTCATTTTCTATCTAACGGTATTAAATTAAGTAGTTTTTAAGCATCAAGGTGAATAATTGATTTGGAATATAGACCATCAAATCACTGGTTGCGAATGAACAGCCATTATGCGTTTCAAATACGTTTGTAACTAATATGTGAAACACCAAGCAAATCCTTAATCATTAGTCATTTATATATATTAGTAAATTATAATAGAAATCAAGGTTATTAATTAATTAATTGAATGTTACTTAGAAAATTCTATAGTATATATCATATATAATATATACTTATATATCTATTTTTAACTTATTTCAAATATCATGGAAATTTTATTCAACAAAAAATAAATTAATCATTGTTCATTTTATCTGATATAATTTCATAACAATAGTATAATTGTAAAAAACAATTAATGTATAAAAATAATACAATTATATAAACAAAATAATAATAATACAAATTAAAAAAAAATTAATATAAATAATAGTGTAATTTTGTTTATATATTAATGTTTATCCTCTACGACTTCTCTTTCTGATCTACTTCTTCTTGGTAGGTACTAAATAATAATAATCTCAAATTAAACACATTTCATATAAAGTATATATAAATGATAATTTAAAATAATTTATACATACTACATTATTTAAATTTAAATAATTTCGATGTTAATGGTCCAAAGATATCTTCTTGGGTTTTTTTTACTTTCTGATCTTCTATCTTATCGTTGTCTTCGTATCCTTCTTATTTTTACTAATATTCTTCAATTATTTTTTCAAACTCCTAGTTAATTTCAATGTCACCACTTTCTGAAGTTACGCCTTCTTCTCCAAGCATGTCCTTTATGATTAAAAAAAACATTTTGAACATGTTATGCCTAGTTTTCGGCAACTACAGCGTTATGAGAAAAAGTTGACCTGTTTATTGATATAATTTGCGTTAGCATTGTTATCTAAGAAAAAGGAAACAATATCTTGCAGTTTATTATTTTTATTCGACAACTTCACGAATTTCAACTTTCTTACTCTACAAAATGAAGAAGTTAAGTCACGTCCACTGAACGCATCAAGTTATTCTTAATATGTTTTGTATATTTAAAATTGTTGGCACTATAACAAAAAATTTTCAATTTTCCTTTTCGTGGCTTCAAAAAATAAATGTTGGAACAAGATAAGTGGGCTAGAGCTGGCAGCAGGACCAAAATATCAGTGTCTTCGTCCGCCATTACAATTTAATGTACCATTTGCGATTTAAGTTATACTGCGAGCGAACAATATTAGTGTCCACATCCTCAATAGCTTGCTTCACATCAAAATTTTCATTTTCTAGTTTTCTCTGTAAAATAGATATAAGATGTTGCTTGTTAACATCATTTCAAAGGAAGTACATAATAGGACATTGTTACACACATTGTCTCATCAAAAGGTGCATTTGTAACTCTATACCTTTTTACTCCACACATACAAACACTCTCTCTTCCGCAGTATGATAATAATATAATATATTTGTGTTAATTTCGAAAATCAATTTTTAATATAAAATGTTAAAAGTTACAACTTGAAATATGACAAACCTATTATTTAAATACATAATATTATTTATATAGTATCTACTCATTCAATTATTTAATTAATAACTTTGATTGCTATTATTATTACTATAATTAACAATATATATATATTAATCGTCATTCATTTGCAATCAATGATTTGAGGGTCTATAATCAAAATATATTATTGATCTTGTTACTTAGTAAAAATTAATACATTTAATACCATTAGATGAAAAATGAAAAGTTCTACAATTTGTGTTATATGATTTTTTCGTCATAAGTTTGACGGATTTTAAAAAAACTGAGTAAAATTGAAAAAACTCCATATTCATAAAAAGTCGTCTAAAAACACCAATTTTGAACATTCATTATTAACCTTAATATTGAACCGAATTCATTAATTTTGGACTTGATTCTGTAAAGAATTTAGCATTATATATTTCAAACCACAATACATGTTTCGATAAAACTCATATTTTTAATTTTATTAACGATGAACTGAGAAAACTTGGATATTGGAATTATTTTTTCAAGATGGCGGCCAACGCTGACCTAAGAGATGGCGGAAAAAATAACAACGAACTGGGAATAACAGTTTTTAATCCATTAAACTCCAAAAAAGAAAATGGAATACACAAGTACAATACACATATTACCGTTTTTGATTCAATCAAAAAGGAATTTTTTTTAATCTTAGCGAACCCGCCGGTACAATTGGAAACTGCGCCCTCAAATGTATTGGTCAATAATTTACCAACAGCAATATGGTGTAATTTATCTAGATTTAATATCTTTCGAAATATCGGAAATAAGCACCATAAGGCTTCCCGAATAGTTAGCCGGAAAGCATGTAGATATGTTAGGTTACCTATTCTTAGCCCCTTCGCTGATATGGTCAGTTATGCTATCTACTTGCGCTAACGAGGAATCGCTCATCGTAATATCGAGGATCAAAAATATTGTTTGACGACTTAAGTCTTTTTGGTGCATTAGTATCCATAGGGAAATATAAACTTAATGTATCGGACCTGTCCTTACCAATATTAGAATTGATTGCAAAACTATATTTTCAGTAGTATCTTTTTTCCCGATGTTCTTTTTATAGACTGAATAATTGTGATTATTCGCTCCTTTAACTGTATTATTGGAAGATAACGGAGCTAACCGATTACCTCCCCATAGTCCCTCACGGGTGGGGGTAGACATTAGGGAAGGCAGTGACACTAGGAAAGTGAATACGAAACACATAGACACATTCTAATTCCAGCAGTTCGGCACGATGCGTACTCCGATAATAATTTTAAAAACGTATATAGATTTTATATTACGTACTCCAGGGAATGATTTTAAACCACATTTTTAATTTTCATATTTTATATACTATAACTAAAACCATTTAAATTTTCAAACATTTTGAACATAAATATCTAATTAAATAAAAAAATTATTTTTCAAAAGTGGAATCAGAATTATCTATTTAATTGAAAAATATATATTTTTTGTGTTGTTATAAAATAGATATCTGAAATGTGAACGCTAGAGCATGTAATGGCTTTCCGTATACTTATGATACGGGCTACTAACACTAATGATTACGTACGCCTCACGCAAACACAAGATCGTACAAAGAAAGTATAATAAATTGCCTAAAAAATACTCCTTGAGATCGTGTGGTGTGCAGGTCCTTAATTTACTATAAATATTGTTATAAAATTTATTAAAAACAACATTAAGGTGACCCTGCGTGAAAGACCCTTAACTGTGTTTAAGTTCAAAGTAACTCGTTATTTATTATGTTAATATCACCACAATTAAATTGAGTAAAGATGGCTCTCTTTTTGAGAGATTTAGTATAGACAATTTTCAAAAAATTCGTAAATACCGTATGTACGTATCCTGTATAATAATATTACCATTTAGTACAAAACCAAATTTAATAATTAAATTCAAATCTTATTCAAAAATCCAATAATGTTGGCGAATTTTTTATTACTGAAAGGTACCTATGTATTTTTTATAATATTTACTATTTAGAAATTACAATTGATAATGTTAATTAAATTTATCAATATATAGGATGTAACAGGACTATTTAACAGATGTAATAACTTTTTTTCTATTGAAAATTTAAAAATTTAAATTTTTTTTAAAATTATTATTACAGTCTGGCGCTATATATAACTTAAATTTTTTTAAATTAAATTTTAATGTTTAGGAACTCGAAATAAAAATGTAAAATTTGATTTAAATTAAAAAAAAAAAAATCAAGATAGCCATTTTGTAGATTTGATTTTTAAAAAAAATTTTATGTCAAAAGTTTTTACTAAAGTCGAGTAAATTACTTTTAAACAATTTTTAAATTTTGTAAAAATTGGATTATTTTTCTGATATTTCATTATATACAACACGGCCGATACCATTTCTTTTTCCAAGAAATAATTTTTATCACTAACAACCAACAACTAATTTCAGGACCGTCAAATATGATAATTGTGATATCAGATGATGTATATCCACAGATATATATATAATAAAATTGATAGCCAACTCGCCTATACCTCCCGTATGTTTTATTGAAGTCAATATTCGCCATTAAAATCGAGGCTAACGGACCTTATCACTTTACATGTAATCATAGAACTTACGTATGATAACAAATCCATATTTTTACTTTTGAAAAGTAAAATTATTTATCATGAACTTTTTTTTTTTGGTAGTCTGCTGTCTGTGATTTATTAAATATTCATTATTTATATAATATAATAGGTACATTTAAACTGTTTAAACTGGTTTTAAAATGTTTTTCACTGTGTCGTTAATTAAACTATATGAATGGTCTTGTTCATGAGATTAATCTGTTAAAGCACGAAGACAATGCACAGATTCTAACGTAGGTATCATCTTTTTGATGATATATTCGCTTATATAGCTTATCCGTTTATATAATAAGTTTTTGGCTATGGCAAACATTGACTTAATGATGGTCACAAAACCAATAATAAAAGTTTTCTTTTTACTTTTCCAAATTGGTTGACCTGACATTGTTTTCAATGAATACAAATAATTAAAATTGTTTTAATTCCGTATTCCAAGTACTCATTATTGTAAGGGTGAATATGTTGCTAAATTATAGCATCACAATTACTCAAATCAGCTAATATTTGTGAAAGATGTAAAAGGGTATCAGCCACTGAACTGCTAAATGTTTGAATAGCAAGTTTTACTTTCATGCTATTTAATCTCCAAGTCACATCTGCTGAACTTAACATATTTTCAAGTTTAAAGACTAGTTTTCATATTGTATTTTATTTAATACAATTTCTCTATATATTTCTTACAATTTATATATTATGACATGCACCAAGTGTATAATATATGTTAAGATTGTTTAGTATTACATTAAAATCAGATTTGATTGAATCAAATTCCTGGTTCAAATCACACTCCAATATTTTGAAAGTGCTGTAGTTGAAATGTGCCCATCACAAGTTACATTCAGAACTTTTATATCATATTTAGTATATTTTATATTTCATTATATGTTTGATATATTAAAGTAGTAATATTTTAGTTAAATGTTTATTATTATTATTTTTTTTTTTAATAATATATATTAGTCCAGTTAATGGGGAACCAAAATCGGCTATAACTTACAAAAATAATAAAGTTTTGAAACTCGGGGGAAAGTTTCGTCTTGGGGCACTGATTAACCAAAAAAAAGTTGCCATCAATACGAGGTCCGGAACAAAGGTTTTTTCGAGGTCAAAGGTCAAAAAATAGCCTTTTCGTGAATAACTCGCTTTTTAAAGGTCGCACGACAAAAAGTGTAAGATTTAAAATTGTAGAGGAAAGAATTCTCTATAAAATGATGTATTTATTCAACCATTTAAATTTTTTACGGCTCTTGATATAGTAACTTAAAAAAAATGTTCAATAATACCAATACACATTAGTCCAGTGAATGGGATGTTTGAACTAACAAAAAATAATAAAGTTTTGAAACTCGGGGAAAAGTTTCGTCTTGGGACACTGATTAACCAAAAAAAAAGTCGCCATCGATACGAGGTCCAGAACAAAGGTTTTTTCGTGGTCAAAGGTCAAAAAAGTAGCCTTTTCGTGAATAGCTCGCTTTTTAAAGGTCGGACGACAAAAAGTTATTTACAAAATCTGTAGATGAGATAATTACCTATAAAAAAGGTAACATGTAAAACATGGAACGGTGTATCGTGCTTAAATGCACAATCCAACAGAATTGAACAAGACGAAGAGTTGAGCGATACCGATTCTGAGCACGAAGAGGAAACAACAACAAAGCGAAAAAAAAAGTAAATATAAATAATTTGGAAGGAAAACTGCAAATAAAATAGTAATACTTGAAATTATAAAAATGTGTTTTAATGTGTTTCAGATGAAGAATAAGGACGATTCAAATCATAATTACAAAAAGAGAACAAGGGAAAATTTAAAAAAAAAAATGTAAATATTTATCGTGTACCTATAAAAAGTCATTGTGTTGTACTATATTTTTTGTACTTTTTTTTTTTTTACAAACTCATTTTTAGCCATTATCTGCAAGAACAATTGTTCTTACACAATACAAATGACCTTTTGGTAAAAATTTCATGTACCTACATATCTATAGAGTATAACTTCTCAGCTACTCAAAAATATTTTAAAAAGACTCTATTGACGCATTTCCAATAAGGGACGGGTAAATAATAGAAAAAAGGTTTAATTTTTTTTCAAATAGGGTGATTTGAGTCTCATTTACTAGCCTGACCTTTAAATTTAGACAAGAATATGTAATTACAAAACTTTTAGACAATTAAACGATAAAAAATTTTTATTTGAAACTTTTTGTCGTAAATATAATATGTATTGATATTTTAAAAAAACCAGATTTGGGGGGGAATTCATCCCCCCCCCACAAATTTATGAAAAGGGGGCGGGCAGATTTTTTTTTTTATTAGGGTATATCCTTCGATAATTTTGCCGCTCACCACTTAGCCTTTTTAAAAAAAAATGTTATCCCTCCCACGCTATACCGGGGGCATTAATGCACTCATATTATTGTGTATTTTTTGTGGATTGATATATATATAAAATCGTAAAATGGTTTAAAACAGTGGTTTGTGTATAAAAAATACATAATTTTAAAGGAAATTCCTTCCTCTACAATTTTTTTTCTTATGATATTAATCGTACGACGAATAGAAAGCGAGATATATATGAAAAGGCCATTTTTTTTTTTTTTGTAAAAAATAGAATTTTTCAAAAAAAGGCCATTTGGCAAGCCCTATACCGCGGAAATGGTCACTAATACACAAAAAATGAATGGTACCTTTTTTTTTAGACAACTATCTCTTATATTAGTTTTAATTTGAACTTGTTGTCGTACGACCATTAAAACGCGATTTATTCATGAAAAGGCTATTTTTTTGACTTCGAAAAAACCTTTGTTCCGGACCTCGTATCGATGGCGACTTTTTTTTGGTAATCAGTGCCCCAAGACGAAACTTTCCCCTGAGTTTCAAAACTTTATTATTTTTTGTAAGTTCAAATCCCCCATTGACTGGGCTATATATATATTATGACGAGCTGTTGAAAGAAAATTGTAGGTATTTTAATTTAAGAAAAAAATATAAAAATTGGTTACCTACCTATCTTTTGACTTATAATGATTCTCATTATGATTTTTATATTCTGAATTATGGAATCTAAATTTATTGATTTATTAAAAAATCTTGAATTCTGTATTCTGTAAAAAAAAAAATATAACATAAAATATGTAATATTCTACAGAATGATACACTTTTTTTAAACTACTTTATATAATATATAATATGAGTCAGGGATATCTTGATATATATAACATTACAATATAAAATATGGTAAGTACAGTATAGTATAGTATAATATAGTAAATATAGTAATATAGTATGTAACTATAGTAGTAATTGTTGTATGTAACTTATATATGGAGTTTTAATGTGTAATATTAATTAAAGCCGCGAAAGTTAACCTACTTATAAAATGTATCTAAATATTATAAAAATCATTATACCTATACATTGAAATAAAATAGGTACACCAAAATAATATAAAACTTCATTAAAAACATAATAATCACATATTATAAAATAAATTTGATATAAACCAAAGATGGAAATGTAGTATGAAAACAAAAAATTAAAATCCAGGAATATTAACTACCTCGTAAATTTATATAATATGTATTAAATACATCCACATGGGTTATTTTTTAAATTCTAAAATATTTTATATATATAAATATTATTTATGAATTTTTTTTATGAATAATAATATTATGCCAATTGTATTTATTTTCAGAGGGGTGATAAGGTGGTGAGAAAGGGGCAGACAAGAGAATGCTTCAATAAAATATATTTTTCGATATGCCAAGGTATCTTATATTTATAAATTAGGAATTTTACCGCGGACTTATTTATTTATATTCATAACAAAATTATATTATGAACAAAATAAAACGATTGAGATAAGTCCCATTAGTCTTGAATTTATTGGCGGATCGTAACATCACGTCTTATCACTAGTTAGCTATCTAGGATATTATTATATCTGTGTGTATATCGAATAAAGCTAAAACGCAAACAAACGTGATTTTATTTTTATGAAATTAATGACAGTTTTTTGTAATTACTAGTTAAAAACTACTAGTAAAACTTGTTAAAGTTACTCCTTTTACACGATGATTAAAACTGTTAAATTTAATATTTTCTTCTATTAGTTGAGCTATTTCATACTTATACGATTGATATTCATAGGATAAAATACATTATCTTTGTATAGTTGCAATATAAAATATACTTATATACAGCTACATATATGATATCAATGTGTTTTTCCTATACAGAAATCAATTGTATAAATACGTATATATAAATTATTTATCCTTATTTATAAATTTGGTTAAAAAAAAGCAAGACTACAAGAATTTGAAAGACTAAGACTGGGTTAATAAGTCCAAGACCGAGACCAAAACTACCATGATCTTGGTCTTGGTCTTGCTTTGTGCATCACTATACGTATGTTATGTAAAAATATTTTAGGTAGCGAATTGCATCATACTGAAACTAGAAAATACGAAATTTGGATTTTTCAATTAACGAGTAGGAAAAATAATATAGAAATATGATGGGATACAGATAATTTATGTGTTCGTCTAAAACAAATATTTTCGTTTAATCATAATTCCGAAAAATATGGACGTAACCTTGAAATTCTCACTGAGTATATATATTTTACCTTTATATTGACGTCATACATTTCTTATAATATATGTTATCGTTTAAACCCTTTCAACATTCATCCGTCAATATCTATGATTTCTACATATATATAATATTATATTAAAATAATTTATAGGCAATTAAAATCTTTGAATCTATAATCAGTAGGTACGTACCTACTATAGTATTTAAACGCAAAATGAATATCGTCTTTTATGTTAATTTTGGATTAGATTAAACACAGATGGTGTTGATGTGTTATTGGCATATTATACCACGATATTTCCGAAAAACAATATATGTCACCATTCAAAAACACTGTGAATTTATCAAATTAAATAAATTGGTATATAATCTTATATTGTATCTACAAAATACATTTTTATCAAAATCTGCAATACATAATGTTTATCTTGAATTAAAAAAATAAATAAAATGAATATCCTATGTTTTCCCGTTCACCTGAAAAATTTCATAAATAGCATTTAAGGGGGTTTTTACTGTACACCGCATCGTCAATATCCTAGTTTCTAAGATAATAAATGAATACTATGTATGTAATATATATAATCTTATAATAAAGAAAACACTCAAAATCGACTTTATCTAGTCAAATACTTCGAACAAATCTATTTTACACCACTTTTAAGTTTTAAGTTTTATTTGATTACATTTTGAGCAAAAATAAGAAGAATAAAGTAAACTTATGCCAAAAAATTATGATTCGTGAGAAAAGTACATTAATAAATTTTACCTTTACATTTACACAATGATTATGAATACGACTTTGTTCTACAACGTTTGTACTCTTATCGATGATTTTCACGAATGATTTGCATATTTTATTTACATCCCGTAATTTAATTAAACCAGAAGCCAGTGGCCTACATACATTAGAAAATTTACAATTTTCTAATAGTAGAAGTTTATTTCCACTTTCAGATTCGATAAATTGAAACATTATATTATGTACGTGTAAGTACAGCTTTGGAACGTTTAACACATGTGATTCAAACACAAATGATTCGAACAATTTATAACTCCTATTCTGCTGTTAACTTGCCAATTATCAGGTCCCAAATATTGTAGTAATAGCCCATGAGATTGACGATTGTCGTCTGAGGATTGATACGGTGGTCGTACATTTTGTAATTCATAAATAATTTAACACGCCACGTACAGTCACGGAATGCTTAGTAAGAAACTTATATTTATTCTGGACGGAATTTACATGTACACTTTTTATACCTGTAAATTTTCCGGGCGGAATTTACTATAGACCCTTTATACCTGGCCGTTTTGGGCAGAATTTACAATCGACCAGGTTAGCATGGCGCTGATTAATACAATTTATACATTCAGTACTGACCTCATTTCGGCAAAATGATATACAATCAATGGTTTTAGGTATGGCATATTATAACCCTTGTACTTTTCGTCATCTGACGCTTAAAAATCACATCTCAGGCCACTGTCAGATCGAACGATGAATATTCAATAAACAAATAAGAGTGCAATGTGAACCAAATCAAGAAGTACATCGTCCATGTCGATATGATTTTTACAGACCATATGCTCAAATTAGGAGCAAAAAGACCCAACAATTCTACGTTGATTTCATTTCGTATAGAGAAAATTTTAATAAGGTACATAATCTAACATTTTTTGCAGGTCCTTCCAAATTAGTGCGTACCTATTGTAATTTAACCAAATCCGGCCATCTGTGTAAATTAGCTACGCTATTAACCGGGTTTAACCAATCTAATGCTTTTAGGTGTAATCCATTGAACACAGGAAAGTATTAGTTAAGTTCGGGGTCGATTATTACATCATCGGTTGTTTTTTTTTATTTTCGGCGGAGAATTCAGGCATTTCTATCAGTTATTTATCCTGTGCGGCTGTGCCTTTCATGTCGGGTTACTATTTGTCTATGTTACATAGTCAGAGTATTATTGTATCAATTTTATAATTTAATAAAAGCAACATGGTATTAATTAAAAGATTGAATTATAACTATTATAAGTACTATTAAACCTACAATAAAAATGAAAAAATTGTCTAGGGCTATTTAATCATATCTTAGAAATTTTCTTAATAACATTCTAGGGAATTTGATTTTGTCCGAGTTGGCAACACTGCGCCATACCCCTTAAGCCTGTCTTATTATTAGTACAGCGTACCAAATGTTTTGTAACAAATAGTAGTTGTTCAGTAAAAAAATACAGAAATACACTATACTGAGGCCACATTTGGGTAATATAATGCTCATTTTTTATATAATATTATATGAATATCAGACGAAACTTAAAATTATTGAAATATTTACTTAGAATTAAGTTATGCTTATTTCGTCACTTCATCTTTTCTCTCAAAAAGTTCTGTTAATAATTTTAATGATCAAATTTTAAATACTAGATACTTAGGTTTAAATGCAGAATTTAACATGATTATATTTTACTATTATTGTATTAGTTTTTATTCTACCAATATTAAAAATTTTTTTTCAATGAATTTAATAGTTTTAGACTATATTTAGCTATAACTATAATACAATCATATAATTGAAATTTTAGGTAGGAATAAAAATTACATTAAACAATTCTAAAATGATCGAAATTAAAACGTTAATATTGAAGAATTAATAAAGTAATCTATTAGTGATAACAGTTTTGTGATTTTGCCTGATTTTGCGTTTTGCTTAAACTAATTTACTTGTCGCATAACATTTAAAGTTTTATATTAGTTAAACTCGTTTCACTCCGGTTTTTCTGTGACCCTGTGC
>JAIPRL010012419.1:0-12070 GCA_025469235.1 Pemphigus obesinymphae | reverse complement strand
TATATATATATACCTATGATCTACGAGTATATTATTATTATTATTAATAGGTATAATGCTATATTTTTCATTTTACCTCCTGAAAGTGGCAACAAAATATTACGACAATTGCCTTTAATTTGAAACAACATTAAACATATTATTATAGATATGATAACTTGAAATTAGATGAATGTGAAAAAACCCGTTGTGAAAAAAATCATTATTTCGATTTAAGCGTTGTAATGTAAATTATACTGTTTTCCCCGCTTAGAACACTTAAGAAATATATGTCGATAAGTCAGCAAATTAAGGTTTGTTTGGAAACATCTTTAAAAAGTAAAGACTTTTTATATTTACTTATTCGGTATATTGGTCGTGTTTTTTGGTGTAAGGTTTTTTTCTGACAGTCGGAAAATTCCAGAAAAGTTAAAAAACCTTATTTTTTTTTTTTTTGCTTATTAGATGTTCTAACTTTTAACAAATGTTGTTGGTGATGTCAAGAACGTTCTACAAAAGCGCAAGGCTCGGGGCAGGGGACTCGTTAACCATTGCCTAAGGCCGGTTCTGGATTTCTAATCGTTACGTCATGTGCATTGTGCACCCAATATTGCGGTAGAAAATGTGATCAGGATGGTACTGTACATACATGATGATTACAGTAGGTATAGTAATTTATTTTTCGTGGAATGGAAAACTATCGAAAAAAGGAAAAAATGTAGTTTAAAATTTTTTGCACAATTCCGAAAATAACGGTTCTATAAACTTGAATTGTTCACAGATTACCTGTGCATTTTATACATTATATACCTATTATGTTATATCGTTGGACAGGTTTTTTAGTACATTTTTACAAAATATATCTAACTACGCTAAACATCATTTTATTGAAAGAAATGTTTTATCATTATTATAAAATTCAATGTATTTATTAATTAATTTGTGCATCCTTATAATAGTACGTACCTATACTATCCAACAAACAAAATTCCAACCCCAACTGATCAACTTTTTCTTTTAAAAATTAAATAATTTTAAATAAAGATTGATCGACATAAAATGTTTACGTCCGTAATAAAAGATTTATATAAACTTATTATGATGTTATGATGTGATAATACAGCTCACACATGGAGTAGGTATAGTAAATAATGTTGTAGTCAATTTCGATAACGCTTAGGTATATACGCGAAAACCTTCCAAAATCCTGTGCTCCACTCTATAATGAAATTTTAGATATCATAGACTTAACGTTGTAGTAATTGGAAAGGGAATAAAAATCGCTTACACGAGTACTTGCATGGGTGATAATTAGTTAGATGGTATTCTTTTCTATGGCTACACAGCAGCTGCAGCTACACCACTATGGTCCATGATTTTATTGTATTTAATTATATTATTATATTTTATTTAATTATTATTGTGCAATTGGGTATAACATCTCAATAGTCCATCTAATAATGGTCCGTGATTTCAACTATAAATTATGTCTATTTTTAAAATATTTTTATTTGGTAAAAATTGTATTGATAAAGAAAGTGTTTATTAAGAAATTATATAAGAATATAATATAAAATTATTTGTGTAATTTACATAATATTACGAGTATAAAATTGAAAACACCAAATTGTTTCAAAGTTTCAATGTAAGCAACGCTTACACTGCTTATACCCACGCCACACCACTGTGTACAAACATAAAAATGTTTAACCTTTCTTTTAAACAATAAATTATAAAATTATATCATGATTATAATAACCGGTGAAAGTTTTGTAGCTAATGAAAAAATTATAATATTGCATACTCACCTAAAGTAGATTATCTACCCAAGTCTGCTGGCATACCTTGGAAAAGTAGACTCTAGTATAAATTGATCAGTTAAAGAAAAATTTAATTATTATTGTAGAGAAAAATGAAGATGATTAGATTGATATTGGCTTCAAGAAAGACGACGTAAAGGTAGAAAAATTCCTTTCACAAAAACGAGTTGTTGGTTTTATTATTTGTATATTTATATTTAAGTCAAAAGAAAAATAAGAACACATAATTTATATTTATATACATGTATTGCAATAAGTGTAAATGATTGTTTAGGTATATGATATGCAAATATAAAAATGTTAATCTTTTTTTTTTACACAATAAAATTAAATAACACTACACTTCTACAGCCAGTGAATATATTGCTTATTAAGAAAAATATAATAATATGTACTCACCTAAAGTAAACTGTAGTAATATAGTCCATGTCATGAAAAATGAATACTAACAATAAATACAATAAATTTTATCACGATTTTTCGTGAAATACATTTTTCGATAAATAGTTAGTTCTACTAACTATCTTAGTTCGTGGATATAATATATCTTAGTTCATGACATAGAGTAATATTATAGAGAGATCGTTTCTTTGAATTTCTTTGATGCATTTTTAACATTTATAAAATTGACGCAGCACACCGTGAAGGGGACTAAATGACCACTAACTAAAAGCACAATATTGTGTTCCTAGTAAATGTTCCTAATAGATTTAATTGTTGGATCAATCTAAGAAAATTCTTCTAAACGTAAGTTATTTTTACTAAATATTAAAGCATCTGCAACAAATTGACATATAAATCGTGTCTACAAACATTTTTCAATAGCAGATAACTATCGTCTTGTATTATAAGATTCTTCTTTTGTAGTTCAATAATTATTTTACTTAATGAAGCCATTTTTATATTTTGATGTTTTAACTAGGTACTATTTGTTGAAAACCCGTTAAATAATTTAGTAAGCGAAATGAAGTAAAATAAAGCAAGTGGACTCAACCTCCCTAACCCCCCCCCAAAAAAGTTAAGTCTGCATTATTTTTATTATAATACTGTTCATTTTAAATTAAATATATACATCAATTATAAAACTAAAAAATAAAAATAAAATCCAAGGGGAGTGATGGGGGGAGGGGTGTGCTATCCAAATTCAACAATATATATATCTACACTGTAATTACACAATATACATTTATTTATTTATTTACACATTATATTATACTACGTTATATAAACATAATTTTAAATAAATAGATAGATAACCACAAAATCACTCAAGGATACCTAATACCTATGCGCCCCCTCCCCCAAAACAAATTCTATACACCTAAGTGATATTTTTTTTCATAATAATAGTGGTAATAACAGTAGCGTCTCGCGGGTAAAATATCTGATGGTGCACAACCAAAATGTTATTTTCACTAAAATATCGATATAATAAGTAGGTAGGTACTGTAATAACAAACATGATGTCATTAATTTCATTAAGAACATACCTATATTCGTATAAAACATAATTAAATTTGCCTTATGCCTATATAACCTAGATATTCCCTCATTCGTAACACTTTAAAAATTCCTAGTCTTTCCACCAGGCGCCTCGATGCCGATTCCAACTTCATTTTCTCCCTTCTAAATGGTTTCATAGATGCTCCTGATCTCCTTTCCTCAATTTCCTTCCGTGTTCCTTCTCACAGCGCCAGAAATCACCAGCTATTCGCCGTGCCAACTCACAAAACAGCTTACGGTCATAATCATCCCATTCATAGAATGTTACGCCAAGTAAACCTGTTAGACCATTATTAGCGTTATTTGGTTCTAAATCTTCTTTTTCTATATAAATATGTATTTTTATGTGTAAATAACTGTTTTATCACATTTAATTTGTTTTTGTAATCTTTATATACAATGTACATTATTATAATTGCCGATTGGCGTTAATTACAAATAAATAAATAAATAAATAAAAAGTTAAATGTTAGTTTTAATGTCAAAAAGTAACTTGACTCGGTTAAAAGTTAAAATTTCCTAATCGGGAAAAAAATATCGATGTACCTGTACAGTGTACATATATACGTGTACACCGTAAAAAGGTAAAAAAGGATGGTTATTATCTTTACGGTCAAAAAACTCGGAAAAAAAGAAAAAGAAATCAGAAAATAACTCCCAACTGCCGAGATTAATTGTTTGATTTACACTAATTTAGTATAAAATAAGCAGTCACTATCACTGCAATATATTTTCTATACTGGATAGACATAAATATACTAGCCTCCGTGTATGAAATAAGACCGGGCTCAGCCCAATATTCGCGTGAACGACCAACGTCGCGGTGTGTACGTGACTGCAGGCGCATCGATTCTTATCGATTACGTACACGCTGTTGTAGGTATACCCACTAAAATTGCGTATAAGTACCGAAAAGTAAAATCCTCATTCAAAAATTTGCATTGTTTTTTTTTTTTCTTCATTGGCAAAATTTAACTTAATTTAGACGATTTTATATAATGTTAACTTGAAGTTAACACGTTCATTTTAATAAAAATGTAACTTATTAAGTTATTAAGTTAATCGGACAAAAAAAAGTAACGCTTTAAGTAACTTAATTAAAATTAACTTAACTTTTTAACTTCGTTTTAACTTTTAACTCGTTAATTGCCCAGCCTTGCTGTAAACACCTATAGCGGGAACGCGCATGGGCGGAATAGGGCTAAATATTATTTATCTAGTATACGATATTCTTCTGAAATTACAGCAGTAGTACCGTCAATTTCGGTCGATATTTGAATAAAATAATTTTTGACCGTGCGAGAAGTTAAAAATTACAAAAATGGTTCGTTTCGTTCGTCCATTTTGCCCCATATACGGGGCGAAATCGAACACTTTTTTTTTTTTTTTTTTTATAGAACTAATAAAAATACGCATATCAATTTGACGAAAATAACAAAACACAAATTTCTCGATTAGGTATATTAGTATTTATTTATTTTATTCGTAGAAATTTTCGCTTATTCCGTATTTCCAAATATGAAAATATACCAAAAACAAAAAAAAAATATATATATATATATGAACTAAACCCACAAACAAATGCAGCGTTCATCAATACCAGTACAAAGATTATGATTATGATTATTATCAGGTATTAGGTATTATTATTATTACTATTACTATTATTATCGTTGTTATGGGACGTCTCTATTTTGCTCCTAAAACACTTACTTTTTTAATTATTTTGGTAGGGCGTTCTGAAGGTTATTAAACAACAATTTCTATGAAAATACCTTATAAATCATATGCACTATTGTTGTAACTAATATTGTAAGGTTAATTGAATTTCCACGAAAAAAGAAATTAAAAAAAATATATTTTCGTTTCATCAATATTACTATAACACATGGGTCATATTTTTAATAATAACTCATATTAGGTATAATGAAAATAAAATTATTAAACTTCAACCACGTTTTCTCGATAGGTAAACAATTCTAAACGGCTGTTTTAAAAATTTATATTTCCATTATTTCATTAATATTTAAGCATGTTCCCATTTTGTCCCACGTTCCCCTATGTTACGGAATTTAAAAAGAGGAATATTGCCGGGTGAATCTCGTGGGCTTTTTAGCCTTTTTTGTAAAATAGTGTCCGACAAAAAAGTCAATGCTGTTTAAAAATATCGAAAACTAAAAATGCCGTAATTAGTTTTGCAAACGATATTTTACAAAAAGCCCACGAGGTTCACGATAATAGGTATTTAAACTATAAATTTAACCAAATCGCATTGTATAGGTAATTTTGTTATATTGCCAATTAGATAGACGGAAAATGTGGGTATAGCGTCCTCTTAAGGAAATTTCTAGGAAATTGAGGAATTCAAAAACCTGGTATACATTTATTTCACTCGCGAATGTTAATAATTGTAAATATATACGAATATATACCTCGTATATATTATATATGTATAATATAAAATAAATATTAGTGGTCCTTTTTTTATAAGACTTAAAAAATTTGATCCCCTGATCCCCAGCATTTCGTTCGATGTATTAAAAAAATACTTATAGAAAGGTTTGAGAGTGATAAATCAATCCTTTCACGTGACTCAAAGGGGTGGAAGTTTCATGAATAGGGGTGAAATTTTCATTTTTTGCTTATATACTCTCCTAATTTGTATGATTACGTTAAAAATGTAAAGAACTATTACTGTAGTATTAAATATTTACTAAAAAAAGGTTTCTTATCAATTTTTTGGAAAATTTATTGTTTTCCGTAAAATTAAGAAAAACCGGTCAAAGTTAATGTTTTCGGAAAATGATCACGTTTTTATAGTTTTTTTTACCTAAAAATAATATTGAATATTAATTTTATTTGAAATTATTATTGTTATTATTATTATTGAATAAATTAAATAATTTATATTATAAAAAAATTGGTGAATTGAGGAAAAAACCTTTTAATATATTATAAAAAGTTTAGAAAAACCTGTATTTTGGTCACGAAAAAAATTAAAAACTTTTTTATAAAGAATATTATGTTCTAAAATAATACTCACATACAATTTTTGTGTAACTTTAAAATTTAAGAGAATACACGTAAAAAACTAAAAACCTGACCAAATACGCCACTGTATATAGGGCCCTGATTTATATGCATTAAGCAATTAAGTAGTTTAGTTGTTCAAAAAGTAGCTAGATAAGTTACAAATTTAAGTTGCAGTCGATAGATCTGAATTTCAAAGTCTTATTTTGCACATTTTTCTATATTTTGCCACGAATGAAGTGCTTTCACCCCTTATACCAAAGTGCTTTTTTTTTAAATATATGATTTACAGAGTTTTGTTTTTTAAATTATATACATTGTGTTTCCTTTTTTAACGAATAAATTTCGAGAGTAACCTCATGTTAGTGAATGTAATCGAAAACCTATTTTGCGTTTTGCGAATTCGGAATTTTTTAGGGTACTTGCAGTAGCTTTTTCATTTAGTATTTTTTAAATTTAAATTTATTGCAAAACGTAAAACATCACAAGGTTTATTTATTTTTAAACCCCTTATTTTGATATGTCACATGATTATTGCAAATTTCAAAAGATGGCGCACGGTACGCAATGCCAGGGTATACATATCTCAAAAACCGTATGACATATCAAAATAGGGGTTTTAAAGGTTGATAAATTTTATGGAAACATCTATTTTTCATTAATATAACGATTTAAGGAAATATAATTAATAGTACCTATTAATTATTAATACGGTTGTTATTTCTATTATTCTTTATATTATAAATTCATGTAAATGTTGTTATTATTCAAATTAAACTATGTACGTTATTGATATTTTGTTGATTTGTTAATTGTTTTATTAAATTATTTTTCCTTAAATCGTTATATTAATGAAAAATGGATGTTTCCATAACATTTACTGACCTTTATTTAAAACCCCTATTTTGATATGTCACACGATTTTTGAGATTTTTATACGCCAGCGTCTGAAAATCGAGAAAATCGTGTGACATATCAAAATAGTTGTTTTAAAGGTCAATAAATCTCATGATGTATTGCGTTTTACAATACATTTAAGACTAAATGAAATAGCTACAGTGAGTAGGTACTCTTAAAAATTCCGAATTCGCAAAACGCAAAATAGGTTTTCGATTACATTCACTAACATGAGGTTACTGTTGAAGTTTGTACGTTAAAAAAGAAAACACCCTGTATATATATATATCATGATTTTTATTTATATACGATCATTTACCTATAACGTGGGATTAGTATGAAAAGGTTCTAAATCGTTTTTATAGAATTGTTGAGGAGAGCAATTCTCAATGGGCCGTAACACGATTTTTAAGGAGTTCGGTACAGACAAAAAAAAGTTACTTTACTATATATTTATAACGTAATTAATACGATACAGGTACACTTTAAATTCATCAAAATCGTATGTATATAATTATAAATATTCATATATTCAATAAATAGTACCTATTTACTTACTTGATTTGCATCGCTTAAAATTACTTTTTTTCCATTGAACTTTCTAAACTCTTTTTATTTCTTTTCGGCTCCGCTCAAAATATAATAAATAGGTAGACATTTTAGATTTTCACATAGCCGGTTTATATTAAAGACCTGCAAGAACCAGGCCGTCCCGATCTAGACCTTGAAAAGCCCGGCCCGTACTGAAATTGGACCGGGCCGAGTCATATAAAAAATGAAAAGCCATACATGGCTTTTTTAAAGTCTTAGAATTTTGTTCGGACCAGGCTTTAGCTTTTTTTTTTTTACCATTTTTTTCGGGCTGGGCCTGGACATTTTTTAAGTAATAGCAATAGTAATCTATTTTTTAAGTATAAGCTACAAATCAAACTTAACCCCTTAAAAACAAAGAATAAAAAAAAAATCGCCCCCTCTTCGGCTTGAAGCTCCTGTACATCGAAGCATAAAATCAAATTTAAATTTTAGAAAAAAATTCCGCGCTACGGCATAGTTTATATTCTCCCCTACAAATTGTATAATAAGTAAATTTACTCTAATATTAATTATAAATAAACTGTAGTAAGAATGCGGTACGTAGATTTTCTATGCGTTATGCGTATGTAAGATAGAAACAACAAACATGTGGGTAGCGTCCTCTTAAGGGGATTGGAAGCGGTCATTAATAATTAATTATTAAGGGGTTATGTATAGGCAATTATTTAATTTATTCGCGTTACGCGGTGTGTTTGTGTGAGTAGTATTTGATCTTCAGTGTGTGTAAATATATTTGACATAACAATGATAATACTGATGTGTACACTCGCATGCACAGGCACTTGTCAACAAATACGGCTACCATATTTGAAAAGACGCTAAATCTTATTTCTAACACACCGATTGTCCTAGCGATGTGATAAGGCTTTTGGAAACTGATCTGAATTCATTGTACAATCTATTTTTGAGCGATATTCCCATTTTTTAAAGTTTCTTTCCTTGATTTTCACAAAAATTGAAAATGTAAATTTTTAAATGTAAAAATATATTAACTTAATTTCAGGGGGAAGGGGACACTAGGAGACAAAATCAAAAATGTGGGAAAGTCGATCTAAAGTAGACTTTACGAAAAATTCAGATCAGTTTTTAAAATCCTTATCTCATCACTAGGTCCAGTCTATTACGTTGAGAATAAAAATGGTCTAAATTTCTATGTTACGTGTGTGATAGAAGAGAGAGAGAGAGAGAGAGAGAGTGATACAGACAATCTCCGATTACAATCCCATTAAGAGTTCAGTGCATTTATGGATTTGAACATCTGGTATGTAGTATATATATACTGCATGGTGCGCACATACTCAGTTATACCTTATATACCCAATATTTTCGGAAAAATTTGTCATACTTTTAAGTTTTTTTAATATTAACCTGAATTTTAATTTTTTAACTTTTTTTTAATTATGATTTGAATTCCATCGTAATAATGGCATTTGTCATATTTTTAATTTAAATATATTGTAATATCTACTTATATAGCTATATTTTTTTTTTTTTATAATAAAACTAAATTTTATATAATTTCTATGATCTTAATACATAGTTCATAATACATACTACAACGATTGGCAGTTAAATTTCGTTTATTTTGCAGTTTAAATTTTGGTAGGTAATAATTTATTACCGCTGTTAGGGCTCAGATTAAATAACTATAAAGGATTTTGACGAAACCACGTTTCAACATTATTCATGCGTTATTTTTCGGTAGTTTACGCATTAAATCTGCTATCTACTATCTAGTATATCGTATCATTAGCTGAAAATTAAAACCGGCCAACTCACGGGCCAGCGACAACCAACATCCTTAGTTTATTCCTATAAAAAATAAAAAACGCGAACACTGGTCTATTATTTGGGTTCTAAAGTTGCATTTTTATTTATTTTTATTGTATTATCTTATTATGCTGTTCATTTACTCAAATAATAATTAACGTAATATTATGGAAATTAACAAACATGTTTATTAGAAAATTTTGTGATTACACAACAATAAAAAATAGTACGGGTACTTAAATATTTATAAACTATTACATTTTAATTTTTCCTAAAATTTTATAAAAATTGCTTATAAAGAACCTCATAAAAATTGCAGATGTTGTGTAAATTTTTGATTTTCCCCAGTAATATTTAAAAGGTTTAATATAGGAAATTTTAGCACAGAACCACATATAGTAGTGGAAACTAAATAAATTTAAAAAATATATTTTCAAGAAAAATACTTTTAAAAATTGTGTTAAAAACAATACATTAAAAAATAATATGTTCAAACATTTAACTTGCTCTCATATTGTTTATGTAAGGGAGAATAATGATTTTTAAAACGCTATAAATTTACTAAAAATACTAATAAGATCTCCGTTTATTGTAGCACAATTCATAGGTCTAATGTTTATATATTATTAATAAGATTAGTGACATAATAAATCATACATAAATGTTTCTCTATCTCTTAATTTTAAATGTATCACCAGAAAATGTATCCAGACCCCTCTTCGCAAATTTCAGGAGAAAGGGTACCGTGCGAATTTCCAAAATAGTAATTATAGTAGTAACAATAATAATTAAAGTAATAATTTACAACGAAACAATCGAAACATATAGATGCTCCTCAATATTGGGAAAGAGTACGTATAGATGAGTATCACTTGAATGTGTTCCAAGTGGATTCGAATATCGACTTGCCATCATCTAATAAGAAATGTTCAGCAATTGTTATGCTTATTTTTTATCGTATTTTTATGAGGTCTTCCACACGTGTATATTTTAATTTGGTGAAAGGACAAAATACATTTAGATAGGATTTACGAAAATATCATCTCCAACGGAACTGCTTGATGGAAATCTGGCACCGTTTCTCTTCCAAACAGCACTATTATGATGATACATGACCCGTGCGGCTAGTAAATATTGAATATATCCCTCTGCCCTGTACATGAAGGATGGAAAATGTGCAAAAAAAAAAATACTCATGACACTTCACATTCAAAACTGAAACGTGTAACGGCAGACATTATACGTATGATACCGCGACGACGGCAACTAGACAGAAAACCACAACGAATATAATATGCAATTACCGTATAGGCAACGCCATTTATCGGCGACCACATAAAAAACCACAAGGACGAAAACACGCACATACGCTGGGAAAACGTGGCGGAAAACAATGACAACTACGCAAAACGTCCGGACATTGGCACAATCGGGCGCCGAGAAAACGATACTTCCGTGTTAACGACTTTGGACGAAAAACAGGAGCGAACCAAGACGAAGGACGGTAAAATAGAAAGATAACAGAATACAGGACGACCCGGGGAACAATACATACATAGGACGGATAACTTGACCCTGACCGCATTAATAATGACGGGACCCAAGAATGATATAGACGAGCAAGACCGAGCGGGCACATATCTAGTGATATGTGGGCCAGATCGCAACCGAAAATCACATACATTTCTGTTCCTTTACTACTATGCGACCTCACCAACCATCAGCGACCACTCGGTGCACTCTTCTCGCCTTTGGCCACTTGATAGTTGTGCCCTCCTCATATCCACTGCCGACCACACGCCTTGGGCCTGTATTTCAGATTAGGCTGGGTAATTCACACATATAGCCGGGTCGTAGGGTGCATCCCTCCCGGACTTGGGGTCTCGCAGGACATATTTGTACATATATATTGTAAATATTCAATCTATTATGTTGCAATCAAGATGATCGCAATAATACAAGGAGTTTTAACAGACATCCGAGTTAATTCTTTCGGGGGCGTTCAATCGGCCCCGCAACAAACGGGTCCCATGATGGCTACCGAAAATATGAACAACGACGAACGATGTCACGAGAGTTAAAACAATCTTCTGTAAAAAAAAAAAAAACAGAGAAATTACGTTGGAAAACCGATGGGCGGTTCCTTATTCACCGTTGCTGTGAAATATTTTCTATGTACACACGGAGTACTACAACTCTATTTCACGAGTGATCGTCCGCACAAAACTCGTCCATTGCCGCGCATCCCCATCACTTAACTACACTGGTTATCGTACGCTATATGAAAACAGGTGTGGCACCTATATATTGACAATAACAATAAAATAGCGGTAAATCCTATAATGTAATAATGCAAGTGTAACATTTTGTAGTAGCACGCCAAATAACCGCGACATGAAGGGATAAATTCGATCTCGCTACGGTCACACTGTATTCTTATCACATGCGCGATTCCGGACGATCACTCGTGAAATAGA
>JAIPRL010012418.1:0-12076 GCA_025469235.1 Pemphigus obesinymphae | reverse complement strand
TCGATTTTACAAAATCGTATTTTTCGTAATTTTTTGGTAGTTTTTGCTTACGCATTAAAAAACTATTATGAAAATCGAAAAATGACCTCTCAAAAGTACCAACTAGATGCAATTTTCTACCGGAAACGGGTATGAGCGTAAAGATCGGAGCACTCCTTCTGGTAGAAAAAGTGTTTACAGAAAAAAAAAAAAAATAAAATAAACATCATTGTAAAACCATAAGCTTCCTCGCTACGCTCAGAATCTAAAATTATTTTTTAATGGAATCAGTTTATCTTTTATACCATAAATGAATATTCATTATATCTGGATAATTTGAAAACCATAATTTTATTATGATGAATATTATTTTAGATATATTTTTATATGTTTTTTAATAAATAGATTCACATTAAATTGTTAAAATATTCATGCATTAGTAAATATACGGATGCATTTAAGAAAATTTACATTTAAAAATTATTATTAAATATTTCATTTGTTTGAATCAAATTCTTCTGAAAATACTTTCTATTTCTAATAAAAATAATTACTAAATCAATAGTAATCACAATAGAAAAAAGCCAACCAACTCAAAAACAATGGTACATTAGTGAAATGATGATTTCAAAACAGCGGTTATGAATTAAAAAAATAATTTAATCTACTTCAGAAAACTGAAACAGTCCGACTTTATTCCGGTCTGCCTCGTGAATTATTAGAACAAGTGATTGTTACTAAAGTCTTTTATTATGAACGTATATACATACAATGTTTATATTAATATATCTATAGATTGTTTATTATACAATATTTACAAAATAGGGTGGAGGTTCGCCGGGAAGAGATACCGGTCCGGTCCTCGTGTCGGGACGGCGTAGTCCGAACGCCGTCGGAGTGGAGAACTGGTCACAGTCAACTATTGATCGACGGTGGTCTCCTTTGCGGTTCGGCGTGGCCTGATAAGGCCCGCGGTGTGTTCAACCCAAAGGTCCTGGAAAACCGGGGTAGTACGGTTCGATGCGATGTCCCACTAATGGTGTTCGACGTTTTGTTCCTTGGTCCACTCTGGTCCCACGCTGGAAGTATAGATGTTGGGACGCCTGTAGGAGATCGTCCGACTAGGTAGTTGATTCCCGGTGGCCGGAACAGCAGGTCACTCGGGTCCGGTAGACGGGTCGAGGGTGTCCGGAGAGCTCGCCTCTAACCGCCCACGACAACGGATCGGGGTGGCCTGGAGCTGCATCTGGCGACCGGTTGATGAAGAAGTCCGGACGCCCACTGTTGGCCGCAGCTGCTGATGGGTCCATTGGTTCTTGATCGCCGCTGATTGAGTATTCTTCGTGTGGTATTGAACAAATATTAGGAAAGGAGTATTGACATAACTTGTAAAAGTAGCGGTCAGAGAAAAAGATAGGTATAACTTGTAAAAGTAGTGACCTTTAGGAGGAAACTGACATAACTTGGAAAAGTAGCGGTCAGGGGGAATTTAGGCAGGTGGAATGTAGTTCGACTGATACACCGCTATTATAAAGCTTACGGTCACTGCACTACTACGGTAGGATATTTCCGATTTCAAATCTCTTATTGGTATATAAGAGAAAGATAAATCGGAAATGGGATGTCGGTCGTCGTCAAGTCTGCCAGTATATATCACCTTGTGATGTAGCATGGTCTGTATGGCTGTGTCGATTTCGTTGTTTCCATTTTCATTTGTGTCTGTACTCAATTTCTTCGGTCTACTGTTTTGGTAAAGTCGTAGGATGTAGTCGATGCCTTTATCGGCCTTCATATCCTCTATTCGTTGCTCCTCGACCTTTATTGTTTGTATTATCTGCTCTACAATATCGGTTGTTTAAGTGGGTTATAGTAATCACGCGCTCTGTTGTTGTGTTTTATGGGGCTATTCCTCGGTTTTTCTTTGCGGGCTGCTTAATTTTGTCGATAGGTCGTACCACTGGTATGCCGCGTATCGATCTCGTACATCGATTAATTTTTCCGTATTCTGCGTTTAGCGGTTCATTTGGTTCGCCTGAACGAACCTCTATTTTGCCTTTTTATTTACCTGTGTTGTCGGACTCAGGCCGTTACAAAATAAAAGTATAATCGGATAATATTAAATTTACAAAAATACAGAGCTATTTCACATCAAATAATTAATAAAGACAAAATTAATTATTTGAAAACTTGTAGGTACATACATCATCAATTATATAACTCTCGCTAAACTGACATTCTCCAAAATTATGAGCTTTAAAAGCAACAATCAATCCCAGTCAAACACCTAAAACTTACGCAATAAAATGCTATCCGACAAAAAAGAAAATAGCCAGAAAAATATTTATTTACCTATAATAATATAACAATGATTTAAAACAACTAATTAATTAACTAGAAGATTGAAGACTTTGAAAACCCAATAACTTTTCTCACTATGAATGAATTAAAAAATGGAGGAAGATCTTCAGTCTCGAAGTCGGCATTAAATATGTTTTATATACTTACTCAAAATTGGAAATAATATATGAACAAGAAAATAACTTTCCCAAATAATGAAAAGCGGCTTGTATTATAGCTATATCAAAGTCAATTAAAGTGATATTAAAATTAACAATGACAAGCCACTATTGCTTTTTACCCAAATGAACAATATGCTTAAAAGTTTGAAAAATACATAATATTATGGCATTTTGAAATCACAAAACTTATAATATACCTATCTATACCTAGAAACCAATATCTCAACCAAAATACAAATTAAACCTATTATATACAAAGCTATATGATATATTAGAAGAATCTTATAGTATCAAGAATATATTAGACCCATCGATCAACCGTCTACCGACCTATCATGGCAAGCTTATCATATAGAATCTAATACTGAGTTTTAATATTCGAAAAAAATCAAAACCCTACATTGAGAAGTCATTAATTCCTTCAATGAAATAATAAACAACAAATTCTACTACGTTTATCAAATATACACGGACACCACGATAACAACCAATGAGACTGATTTATTTAATACATATATTTTACGAAACACACTATACAAATTGGTCCCCAATCACAATTCTATTAACAGTAAAAACTATCAATATATATGATGCATTATCATCTTTTCTAAAATTACTACTAAGAAAATGTCTTTGTCTGAAGCTACTCTGTATACACAAATACTTCAACAGCTAACAAAAGCACTAAATGTAAACTTCTTAAATTTTCCAAAACATGATTTTTGCGTTCAATAAAATAATTGGACTGATGTGTATTCCGTTCAATATTGGTACTCCATTTAATAAACTAGTAGATGAACTGGTAGCAAAAGCATTTGGATCTTCCAACACGTATTATACGAGGATATAACACAAGCTCTGAAATATAAATGTGACCCTCCGTCATAATCTCAATTATATCAACATAAGACTAAAAAAATTCTATTGAAAAATGGCCAAAACCTCATACCAAATGAAACAGAAATGAGGAAATTATGATCACTAGTATACGAATAGGTCATTCAATATTAATCCATTCACATCTTATTAATAAAGAACCTAAACTCGTTTATCAAAAATGTCTCTTCGAGCTATCAGTCAAAAACTTATTCCTCGAATATCCCATATTTCATTCAAATCTTATATCATCAAGCATCATATATAATCAACATAATATCACCAAAAAGAGAGTTGTTCCACTACGGCCAGTAGAGGCTAACATGATCAAATCTATAAAATAAAATAAACTCCTAAGATTAATATAACTTTATTTATTTATTAGTTTTTATTATATTTCTTTCTTTTTTTAATCAATTATAACTATGTAATTCTGATATATATATACTCGTATATATATATATATATATATATATATATATATATATATTGTACCTATTTATCGTACTTAATGTAATCTAATAAAGTTTAAAGCCATAACACATTAGTTAATTATATTATGTTTATTGTATTTCATTAGTGCCTTAAATTGTAAGCGATCTTATTATTTTTATATACATCTCCCAAAAAATGCATTTTCAAAAAATATATAATAGTGCACTTATCTGGTTTTCTCACTAAGCCTTTTAATTATCTAATACCGATTTCCTGATAAATATTTAGTTATCAGTACTTAACATTATTTAGAAGTAATACTTTATCTTTATCTATTGATAATGTTATTCGATTTTGTTGGTGAATCGGTTACTTTATGTATATGCGTACATGTGAATAATTTTAACATAGTTGAAAAAGGGTTACATTCACACCCGGACAAAATAGAGTTCAAAAGTTGAGATAAGTTTTAACATATGATTATATACTTTAAGTGCATTGTACTTTCAAACAAACAGTTACACACAATATGCATATTTCTCAAAAACAAGGGACGTAACCAGAGACAAAGGATGATAACTTGATACAAAATACATGTTCTACAATTAAGTTTTAAAATATTTGCAATTATCGTTATGTAATTGAAAATTTAGAATAATAATTGTTATGAATACTTGAACAGCCTACGTACATGCCATAATTATTAACAGTGTGTACCGTAATATATACTTTTGCTTAATGTAACATTATAAATTTTCATAACGTCTTATGCTACAAAAGGTCTGAATATACAATAAAAAGGAACATACGTTATAAATCATTTTTATTTTCAATAGTTTTAAACACATATATTAATAATATATATATATATATATTAAATCTTGATATATTATGTCGTGATGATTTATGTTACACATCGATATATACTTTCTCTTTGTGATAAGTGATAACTTTCTTTATATTTTATTATTATTATTATTATTATTATTATTATTCTCATTCATTTAAAAAAGGAGAATATAAGATAATAATATAACGTCCAAGCTAGAAATATTTATAAACAAATGTTATAATTAATAACATATTTTTATACTTACAACATACGAAAAAGAAATGTTTTGTATAAAAAATATATACATCGTGATTAAATATAACATGCGACCATAAAATTGCTTCGTTAACAATATAATATAATATAATATAAGCATATCATAATTATTGTTAAAAATATTTTATATATAAAAATGTTTATTTTATGATAATAAATTTATTTATAACATATGTTTAAAGCTAAATTACATACATTAAAATAACTTCTAGGGGTTGAATCGAAATATAAACAAAAAAAACCATTTCAAACACTAAATTTAAGTAAGTACCATAATTGGATGCCAAATATAATATTTATACAACTTAAACATAAATAATGCCACTTTTAATTGTGTTGTGTAAAATAATTAAATTTATTTAATTCAAATAACACTTCAATTCTGTATGTGTCATAATAATATTACAATAATAATATATTTGTATCTTTTAAATTCAAACTTGAATACAAATAAGTTTGCATGATAACTTATAAGTAACATGTTTAAAAATATATTAATTTATGTATCATCTGAGTTATTAATATTAAAAATTCACTAGACATTTAAGAATAGCATATATTTTAGCAATTGACCATTTTAATATAACTATACATTTTTAAAATCAATAGATACATTTTTAAAATTTACATTTCAATAAAATAATTTGTTTTATTTCTACATAGAAAGCATTAACATTGATTCAATAATTGTTTAATAATAAAATCACGAGAAAAATAATATAGATTTTAGTACTGTATAACCTACTGTATTACCTACATATGCATTTATGTTTAAAACAAAAAATATAAGATCATTTTGAAATTAATAGTGGTGATTTCAATATTTGGCCATTTCATTAGCTTATTCGTCTATTCGGCCATCTTTCATCACCTCTCCATTTTTACAAGTTACATATTTTTATTTACAATAAATACTTCATTATTAAATACCTATTTATACATTGAATATTACATTTCAGAATACAAGCTTTATTTAGTTATTACATTGATTTTATAATATAAAAGTATAAAAATAATGGTTATTATTAATCTTCAAGTGACATTATAAATAATTAAATACTGTATAATTATATTAACTATATATAATTAATTAAAAAAGAAACTTTCAGTATAAAATCATTACAAATTCAAATTAATTTATAACTAAAATATAAGGTATTAAATGATAAAAAAAATGGCTCCATTTGTATGAATTTCAAATATTTCATTTTACTGTATAAGTTAAAAAATATTTAATTTATGAAAACAAATTTTCCATATATTATAATATTTATTTGAACGCGAAAATTTATTCTTGTACGATTAATTGATTTTTTTATTTTTATTTTTAGTTAATTATTATGTGAGGGTATAAATTCTACCAACTGTTAGATTTTAACTGGTTTTATTATTACACTATTGAACCGTTTCTACAGTCTTATTGAATATTAGCTACGTTTGAACTCGAATTCACATATAATAAAACAAATATTTGTTTGGGGTATTAGATCGTTCAAAATGTTTGCAGTTTGAACAAGTTATAACAATTGTATAGCAAAACATCCAAAAATACAATAAATTGGGATATTAAGAGTTGAACAATAATAATACAATCAATATCCTCCATTCGAGTATGCAATATAAGTTTTCTAAGTTTTTCGATTAACGTGTAAAAATAATTGTGTAAATATTCTGTAAAGTAATTAAACTTTTGACCCGGTCGTATATTTTAGGATTGGTCGTCGTCGTCATCACAATACTATATTATATAGACGTGACAAAACTTCTGATTAAAAGTTTCACCAGTCTTGTTTGATACATAGATGGATACGTGTCCAGAAGACGCGCACTTAATGAATAGGAAATTTATTATACCCTTTGTATTTATTTCAATACTTCTATACTACACTGACCGTGACCCAAAACCTGGAATCATTAACTGGCTAAAAGTAAATTGTCTAAATATTTTTAAAATAATTGATAATTCTAAAATAGTTTTGTGCATATTTTATACTATATAAACATTTACGTTTTTTTTTTTTTTTTTAAGAAAATTATCTAACAAACACTAGAATATTACAGATACATTTGTTGAGATAATAAATTAAAAATATAATTGATACTTTAACAAATTCATTATTTAATCAATATATTATATTATAAATATGGATAAAAATTTTTCGGTATGTCCTTTTAAAAATACATTAATAAAATTATAACCAGAGTACGAATTTTTTGTTGTTATAATTTCTATACTATTATAAGTTGTATAAGTCGGTTAAATGTTTCATGGTTTGATATGATGATTTAGTTATGTTGCAAAATTTAATTTTAATAATTTATTAAAATTTTGTCTTCATATAAAACATGTTTTAAGGTCTAAAATATTATTATCCTGAAAAAACTTAGATATACTAGGTATAGGCACTCAAAATCACGAAATTTTTTTAATGTGAAAAACACGTTTTCCGTTTTTTAAGTATATTATGATTTTTTATCACGATAGGTAATTATTATTAATTTAATTATTATAATTAGGTAATTATGAATTGTAATTTACCTCTTTATTAACTTTCAACCAGTATGGGAAAATTAATTTCTAGAAAATAGTTTCTAGAACACGCTTTGTATAAAGATGTGATAGGAGTTCGATGACCGTGGAAATTATTTGGCGCGTATAGTCCATTAATGTGTGTAACGCTTAGCGAGGGGACAAACGGCTAATAGTTCGAAGGGACCAGTGTAGAAGAAAAATAGGTGGAAATTTCCAAACAAAAACACACGTACGCACGTATATACGACGGTCTCGTACACACATTAAACTCTTTTTTTTTCACGTTATCCCTGACAGCGGTAGTCCGGTGACGAACCGAGTGACAATCGAAAGTGATCGAGACGGAAAGGGATGAGGAGATTTCTTCCGGGATGCGGCGTAGACGCGAAGGAATGTATAGGAATTCCCATGAGTGTGGTCTTCAAACCCCGTGTATAACGGAACTATTCGGATTTGTCAGGCACGCCCGGGCCGCCGGGAAAAAAAATAACTCTTTTACGATTGAAAAATGTCCACGACACGATTGATCCCCGGTGGAGTTCAAAAGTTTCGAACATGATTTTTTTGTCCATGCACTCCTCTAGACCTCTGTATCCGTGGGGTCTTTTTTCTAGTTCCCTACACTCTCTGTGGCCTTCTCCCCCCCCCACCCATTATACGGCGACATTCCACAGGCACTTGTAGCGCGTTTTATTCGCAAAAAAAAAAAAATTTACACTGGAATATAATGTGGTATAAAAAAAAAAAAACCCGACACAAAATAAAAATCACCCAACGAAATTGAAAACTAATGAAGCGTTCGAAAGAGACGACACATCGGTAGGTGCCCAACAATGAACTTGGGTAATAAAGCGGATTTTACCTTTTCAATGTGCGTGGTCTTTTCATTGATGAAAATAAATTCCAATACTCGACCACCTCTCCCCATAATTCCACTGTCCCTTTCATAACATAACCTAGTGTGTGCCCTTTATTACACACATCACATTCCTATAATATATATATATTAATGGGCCCGGTTTCGTCTTTTCTTTTCCTGCAAAACATTGGTCAACAGACTCGGATGGACCGTTGAAAAAAATTTACAAATTGCACAACAATTTATATGGGTATTACAATAATAAGAATAACATTTTTCCTAAACGCTACTAATTCATTTGTTTTTCAATATTTGCTCCACACCCATTCCTATATTTTTCAGAAACTAATTTAACGTACACGATCAATGTTGTATTGATAAAATATTAATGCAATTAATCTATAATATTGAAATTTTGAAACTAAATGGTCCTGCTACATATTTTTGTTTATTTGAATCGAACCGTAAGGAACAGTCTGCACTTGGCTTGCTTCGATTATTTTAAGGAAAGCATTAGGTAAAAATGGACAAATATTTTTATTCGGGGGTCGGGTGATAATTCTAAATGTATTTACTATTTCTAGAATTCAAAAAATCGCGTAAGGTATGGACTTATTTAGTAAAAAAAAAAATAAATCAAATGCCATGATTTGATGGAAAGCTTCAACAATTTTTCAGATTATGTTAACTGAAAGGTTTAGCAACAATCGATCAAACCAAAATTAATTTTTATTAAGTATAATTATTTAATGTTAAACATTACATTTAAAGTTTGCATACAAGTTTTAATAAATGTTTAAATGTTTATTGGTTTCTCATATATTTGCACATATTATTACAAGAATGAAGTTAGAGACATGATTATTTGTCTAATAAATTAAAATATATATTTATTTATTATTAAAAACATTCAGTACAACATTACATAACTAAAAATAATTACAAATGCATTAATCAAATAATTGGTTTTTAATATGAAAAATATTAGCAGTTAGCACGTTTTGAATTAAATTAAACAATTGTCCTTTTTAATTTGTTATAACACAAAATAAATTATAGTGCATAGTAAGTATATTTTGTCCTGAGTTTGTAATATATAAGTACATATGGTTTCGTATCGGACATAACACTGTATTTTAATAAATATTGTAATTTTATCATGGGTAGTTTTATAGGTGGACATATAACATTATGGAAAACCTCTCAAATTTCTAATACTTTTATATACAACAGATATTTATAATATTATTATTTTTACTATAAAAATCGATTTCCTGTCATTTTTACAATTAGGCTTAAATATAAAACTCAATTTTTCCAAAATGTCACCTATCACGTTTTCTACCGCATTCCCAAAATGTATAGATTCTATATTAAATATTTTATCAAATGAATAATACATACATCTATAAACTAGAATTGAAAATGGACATTTCATAATTTCAATAAAAATATAAATAATCCAAATAATTATATTATCAATATAGGTAGATACATACTACTAATTTGATTTAAATATTTAATAAAACATATATTATACAAAATGTAATATGCTTTTTCAGTTAATATTATATAAGCAATAATTATTTTATTTACATTAGGTATATATATATATATATAAGTCAGAAATTTTTGGTTGTAATATCTGTAACCGATAGACAATTTCTAAAAACTGGTTTGTACTTATTAATTACCAAAGTGTAAAACCAAAAATAAAATCGTAATTATTAAAAACAAATTAAAACCGAAACCATATTAATTTGTATACATAATTTTATATCCTAACACTTTTATATTATATAATTATTGTTTATTTACTTCGAAGGTTATTCTGAAAAAATAAAAATAAAGAGTATATATACTATATAAATATAATAGTGATGGCGGATACTCTAATAAAGTATTTCGTGGAATTTGAAAATAGAAACTTTAATGAGAAAAAATGTCGTGATATAATAAAGAAGAAAATAAGTGTTCAGACAGATTTATCAACTGAAAATAACGAGCTAATGTAACGGTAAACATAATAAAAAATAACAGCAACTGTACATAGTGATGTTGGAAAAATAACAATGGAGAAATGTGAATACCAGACACATGTACATATGACCAAAAATACCTTTTATTTGGACTGGAAATTATTAAAATTACCAACGTAAAACTTTTTTTAGGACACGAGTTTGTTAATATTTCACTAAATTTGCTTGGCACACTCGATTTTTGAGTTTACACATATACCTACTTTAACTATGTAATTGATGATTTTTACGATCATTACTATTATTAATCAAAGTTAAATAAAATATAACTAGAGAAAATATATAGATGGGATAATTCAAGTGAATATTATATACATATAATTAACAATTGTTATCTTCATAAAATGTCTATATATATATATATATACATATAATTTTAATATTAATTCTTTGCATATGTATACATGTATCTTAAATAAGTTAAGAAACACACACTTTTTGAACGTTTTAGACTTCTAGTCTCTATATGTTTTTAAATAAATTATGACATAAATTGGTTAATCAATTTTGAATAATAGTATAAAATATAATATATAATTTAACTTTGTCGTATACGTCAATAAAGGTTTTGACGTATACTGCAATATAAATAATAAAACAAATCTTAATACAAAACACTTTAATACAATCGCAAACTTATATCAATATACAACATAAATATTATATCTCGACTTTTCAGAGTCCTATTGCGAGGACCTTCTCACGAACGAGACTGAACATAACACCATAAAATTTTTATTATCAGTAATAATTGAAAAAAATGCAGCATAGAAAATTTATAATTTTGACGGGTGTGGTGACATTTCTAGGATATCTATGTCAGAATGTAAACATTCATATACAAATATACCTATTTATAACATATATATATATAGTATATAGTTTATATATAGTTTCCATGCACTTACTACAAAATACAATCGAGGTACATATGTATTTCTACCAACATTTTGTAAATTTTTCCAATCGTTCAAATTGAATACTTGTACCAACATTATAATGAAAATGTTATTAAGATTATATGTTACACTATATATTGTGTATAATAGCCTACCAAGCCAATTTTCAAATAGTAAAATTTTACATAGCCTAATTTGAATTTAATGATTATTTAATAATAAATAAAGGAGGGTATGTTTATGAAGAAAAAAAAGAGGCTGGAAAAAAAAAATTGATTTTGCATCAGCGTATGAATTACCAATTGTGAACAATTATTTTAGGAAGAGAGAAGAGCATTATATAACTTATAAGAGTGGAGGGAACAAATCACAAATTGATTATTTTATGTGGAAGAGAGGGGGTTTGAAACAGTGTACAGACTGTAAGGTGATCCCTGGGGAAAGTGTGACAGGACAACATAGGTTAATGGTTATGGATATTTGGTGTAGGAAAAAGAGGGTGTACACAAAGAAAAATATAATTAAGGAACCGAGGATTAGGTGGTGGAAACTAACGGGTGAGAATGAAAAAGTATTTATAGGAAAGCTAATTGGGACAGGGATGTGGAACATGGAAGGAAATATAAATGAAATGTGGGAAAAGGTAGCAGAGGGTGTTAAGAAAGTTGCTAAGGAAGTCGTGGGCGTGAGTAGAGGTAATAAGCCACAGGATAAGCAAACATGGTGGTGGGCAGAAGAAGTACAGGAGATAATATCAAAGAAAAAAATACAGTTTAAGAAATGGCAGAAAAACAGAGAGAGGGAGGATTGGGTAGAGTATAAAAGTTTA
>JAIPRL010012417.1:0-12076 GCA_025469235.1 Pemphigus obesinymphae | reverse complement strand
CCAATTAGCTTTCTTATAAATACTTTTTCATTTTCACCCGTTAGTTTCCACCACCTAATCCTCGGTTCCTTAACTATATTTTTCTTTTTGTACACCCTCTTTTTCCTACACCAAATATCCATAACCAATAACCTATGTTGTGCTGTCACACTTTACCCCGGGATCACCTTACAATCCTTACACTGTTTCAAACCCCCTCTCTTCCACATAAAACAATCAATTTGTGATTTGTTCCCTCCACTCTTATAAGTTATATAATGCTTTTCCTTCTTCCTAAAATAAGTGTTCACAATTGCTAATTCATACGGTGATGCAAAGTCAAGTTTTTTTTCTCCAGCCTTATTTCTTTCTCCATACCCATACCCTCCATGCACTCTATCATAATCTATTCTATCATAGCCTACATGTCCATTCATATCCTCACCAATTACAATATTCTCATTTCCTTGTACTCCTTGCATTACCTCATTCATCTCTTGCCAGAACCCCTCTTTCTGACGTTAAAAGATCATACAAAACTATAAAATATAATCTAGGTAGTCATTTTTTGTTATGTGCATTTAAATATTTTAAATATCTATTTTATCAAAATTTTAAATATTTTATTATAATGAATCAAAAATGTCATCATATATTTAGTTTTTAAGGGGTTCTATATAGACAATTTTAAGAAAAATAAATTATTTAAAAGTATTTTCTAAGTGGTACCAATTTCATTTTTTATTATTGCTTAATTATTTGTTAAAAAAGTACCTATTTAAAAATTGTCCTTCAGTCTTTATATTACATATATATAAATACATACATACTGAATGAATCTATCTCAATAATTTACTTATTTTAAGGGGCCTCCACACCACACGATTCTAAGGAGTATTATATAGGCAATTTCTTATGCTTTTGAAAAACGGCCTTGTGCTTGTGTGAGTCGTAAATGATTATTAGTGTTAGTAATCTGTATCAAGACATTTCCACTCACCCCCATGGCAGCGCAATAATATTTTTGTATAATGCCACCGCAAAGTGTAAATGCGATAACAAAACTCATTTATTTTGGTGTTCGTCTTTTATGAATATTGAATTATTATCGTGTAGGTACGATTATTATTATCAATATAATATAATATATATAGGTAGTATAAGAATAGGGTAAATACCTAATATGAAAATGAAAAATGTGATTCGAACATTCTTTCGACTAGATCCCTAAATAGCAATGAAGAATCTATAATAGGTATTATAATTGATTATATAATATTGTGTAATGTGAAATAAAATGTAAATTGCGTGTAAATACAAATTCAAATTGTATACCTTCGGATTCAAGTATCGTCATCACTCACCACTATAATAATATATTATATTATACATAATAATTATAGTTATAACTTTATTTACTCATAATAAATATAAGGCTGTGTGTACATTGGTGAGCAGCGAGCGATGAGCTGCGTGTCGGAAAAAAATTTAAACCCATATAACTTAAACCAGTGTGTACATACTACATTGACCACTAGCGGCGAAGGGTAGCGCCAGCTTTGCCAACCGTACGGTCCCGGTTGGGGGAATACGGTAATTTGATCCTCTATACGGCCTACGGTCGGACACACAAAATTTATAGAAAATGTACGGTAATTCAACACGAGATCGAATAAAAGAAAAATGTCATTCAATTTGAATATTTATTCATAGAGAAAAAATTTTTTATTATTATAATAAAACATAATAATTTTACAAAATATAATATTTTTAAAATTGTAACAATAATAACATCGCATCCGAAAACATAGCGACTGATTTTATGATATCCCACCGGTTATAATCGACGTTGGTTCAAACATTGATAAGAATATAACAATAATCAACAATTGAACATTAGAAATTATAAACTTTTGCCGATATTGAATTTCCTCGTCATATTTAATGATAATTCTAAGATAATATTAATAACTAATATATAAATAATATACAACAAAAATAGAATACATACAATTAAAAATTCATAATTCAGATAAAACACGCATACACAAAATAAATGGTCAACAAATATGTATCAATGGTACTAGGTATTTTTTAGTTAAAATGTTAAATGTGTACAACTTCAGTTTGTCATCTATAGACTACAGGTTTTTCAGTCATAAAAAAGTAAGTAATGTCAATTGACTCTTAAATCTAGCTGTTAGTTTTTTTACCTAATTTAATCTAACCACACCACGTAATTTCAAATTTAAAAATAAAAATTTTAAATTAAAAAGTTAAATATTAAATACGAGTATATACATAATTCATACAAAACTTCGTCAATAGTTTAAAATCAAAATATTTATGAATTAAATATGTTTAAATTCAGTTCGTCATCTATAGTGTCAATTTGTTCTACTTCTGTATTCGTTTTATACATGTCCAGATTTAATAATTTCATCATATCATATGGTGGTTCGAATTTAATACAACATTCTGATTTTATAAATTCACTTGAAAGTAGCAAACCATTCAGTGTATTTACTTGCAATTTATTTCGTATTTTACTTTTTATAAGATTAACTTTTGAAAATACTCGTTCGCAATCAACTGATGAATGTGGTAAACTTAATATTTGTAGTACAAAGTGAGCCACATTTTTATACATAAATGTATCATCTAGCTCCAAATTATATAAATACAACCAAAATTCATCAATTTGTTTTATAGTTTTAATATCATCTCCAGCGATGTCTTTTAATTTTCGCCATTCATCATCTATTGTTTGCATTTCATCATCTGAATATGTTGTCGAAACTCTTGGAAATGCCGAAAAAATTGGAACTAATGTCACTAATTGATTAAAGCTTAATACCGAAGATGGTTGGAAGGATGTAAGTGACTTTAAAATAGGGTTATTGAAATCATATCTACGAAATAGGTAATATAATATATAATATATGATATTTAATAGTATTGTTATTTACCTTTTTTTAATTTGTTCACAAGATACTATTAAAAATTGTCTACATCGATTATAAAATTCATGTAACATTTCTTTATTGGAACAAATTTCTGTCTTACTTAATAATTTCATGACATTTACTCCCAAGTACATGTGTTCATTTCTTAAATGTAACGATGTGTCATGTATATCACATTCAAGAAGTGATCTGCACGGCTTTATAAACGATTTTAAGAGATCTAGAAATTAAAAATATTTTTTTTTTAAACTTTCATTTGTAAAACATATTTCACGACCATGATTAGTGATAGCTATCGTGTCTGTGATGGTCTAAGTATCCGGTGAGGCTCCACATTATGGAATACTTGATACTCTTTAAACTGCGTAATTCGTTTACAGCTAGATTTAAAAAAATTATAAATGTCACGTGCTAAATCTTCACACCTATAAATACAAATATAATTTTCATTTTTAAAAAATCAATAAACAATAATTAACATAATAATTTTTTGTAATATAGGTAATATATTAAATACTTTACCCTCGGGGTAGAGTTTTACACGCTTCACTTGCACATAATGCTAAGGAATGGCATATACACTTCTGGACAATAACATTTGGGAAATCTACTATGAATCGACTTGCAACTGAATTCCATTGACCCATCATTGTATTGCATCCGTCAGAAGCAAATCCAATTATGTTCTGAAGAGGTACATTATGAATTCTAAAAGTTTCTATTACTTCTGAATATATTTTCATTGCTGTTGCTTCTTCTTAGCTGAATGACAATCTTTAAAAATTTTTACCAAAGCCCAAAACCTTGACTGAATTTTTTTAGTCCGGCTGTTAAAATACCTTACACAAATACACATGGTTTTTAGTGTACCCACATCTGTGCTTTCATCAATAATAACATTGAATAATGTGCTTTTCAAATCGTTAATAAGTTGATGCTTGTGGTATTCACCAATTACATTTTCTACAATCTTTGTAGCCTTAGTTCTGCCTAATGTAATTTTTTTAGCAATAATGGAGTCCGGAAAAGCCAATTTAATAACTTTAGCCAAGTGATCAATTGCATTAAACGAAATATTATTTTCTGATAAAAAACCACACAACATTATTTCAGCTCTCTTCACTGCTTCGTCTTCTTTTATTTTCCCAGAGTCTACTTTATTAAATACATTTACCTTCGTGCCTGTTATTGACCTTGCATTCACTGTATGTTTGATCGACTGAGAATGTTTTTTTATTGTTGTAATTTCAGATACCATATTTATTTTTCAATAACAACAATATGCCTGCAGTGGCTGATTTCGAACAGGCTGAAGCCAGTTTTTGAACATCGGAAGTGATTGCCACTCTTTTTGGAATAATTGATTACGGTGGCTTAATTTTTTGTCAGCTTGCCCATGAGGAGCAATTGTCTTAGAATTGTCACTATCTGATGACATTGCTAAATTTACGAGTAGTAGACAAATTAAATAAAAAAAAAAACACTAAAATGTTAATAAAACGGGATAAACGAAAAAAAAATTGTAAAAATATAATAAAAATTGAAAATTATAATTAAAAACCACACTGTTGAACTGTTATTGTGAAGTAAAATCTTAACTGATCAAGTATAATAGAAAAAAATGTAACTTTTGTTATTTTTAGATAGTTTGACATATTTATTGCTGGGATATTTCTACATTTGAATTTAAATTTGGAGGCAAAAGTTCATCATACAGTATTATACATTATATAACCTTTAGTTTAGGGACGAAAAATCCAGTTTAATTGGGAGAAATATTCATTAGTTTACAGTAAAATTAAGTAAATAGTTCAAAAGAACTATAATTTATTTTACTTAGCTTTAACTATTTGCTTTATGATCATTTTTATAATGTTGATTCCCGGGTCATAAATTTGAATATTAGATTCTATACTCTGTTATCATTGTTCTATTATCACATATCATATTAGATAAAAACTGTGATAACGACGTTCTCCCATTGATAACATTAAAACAATGATAACATGAGTACTATACCCCCTCCACTATTTAATTGATTTGATAAGATACGGACGTACGGTCCTATACGGTAATGTAATCATTTTCCCCCAACGGCACTAGGTCTAACATTGGCAACACTGAGCAGCGCGTCAAAATTCAAACACGTTTGGATTTTTACCGCTCGCCGCTCATGAAATAGGTATACGGGTATAATTGATATAATTGATATAATATATAGTTATTTTACTATACTACTCTATTTCACAAGTGATCGTCCGTACAAAACTCGTCCATCGCCGCGCATCCCCCACTTAACTATACGGCTTATCGTACGCTATATGAAAATAGGTGTGGCCATCTATTTCATACGACCAAAGGAGCACACAAAAGTTGAAAACGCGAAATGAGACTAAGAGAGTCACTTTGGATTTTAGACGAACACAAAACACGAGGTTAAAACGAGTGAAAACGGAGAACAATATTATTATGGAACAAAAGAACAATATTGATAATAACAATAAAATAGCGGTAAATCCTATAATGTAATAATGCAAGTGTAACATTTTGTAGTAGCACGCCAAATAACCGCGATATGAAGGGATAAATTCGATGTCGCTACGGTCACACTGTATTCTTATCACATGCGCGATTCCGGACGATCACTCGTGAAATAGAGTATACCTATATATGTTTCTCATTTATATACCTAACATAATGTACTGTAATTACCTAATTTGTTTACAAGTTATATAGTGGGGGGTGTGGTAGGAGGAGGTAAACGATACTAGAAACTATTTCGTATACCACATAACCAGCTATTACCAAAGATTACTCTAAATTTATAGATAACCAAACGGGTATAATATAACCAAACCGTAAATGGTGAGAGAGTGTTTTAACTATCAGTGATTATCTACCAATTATACTAACGATTTTAAATAGATACATTCCAACATTTTTTCATAATTATTCTTTCACGTTATTTCGCGGACATTTAATTTGATTTGGTCGACTATGATGACTTATCGTTAAAAATAATACCACCGAATAACAAAGATAATCAAAAATCATCAAAGATAATCAAAAATCATCAAAGAACACAAACGATTTTAGCCGATATTTTTATTAAATTGTATACCATGTTTATTCTCCAGTCTGAGATTCAACACAAATAATACAAATTTTAACTAGTTTTAAAATTTCAATATATAACTCGAAAAAATAAAACCAGATTTTTGCCTCATTTCTCATATCCTTGTAAAGAAATTCTAAATTGGCGTTTAAGCCTACTACATAGAATCCCAATAAATTTAGAACCACTGTTGAATCCGAAACTTCATTAAATTATACACGTTCATTTTTTTAACATGATTTACCTTAGTATAGGTATGTAGTAAATATTATCCTAAGGTGGGAAAATTAATAAAGAAAAAAATTAATTCAAATAAGTTATGTTAAATTAGTTCAAAAGCCTTCAGTTAAAAATTAATAGTTAACCAAACAATAATTTTAACTCGTTAAGTTTAAAGTTTAAGAGAAAAAAAAGTATTAACTGAATTTGGTTTAAATGAATGTTAAGTTTTATACAAAATAAAATCACCGTACACATTATATTGAATTAATACAAAAAATCATTTTGATTACTTCATCTGGATTTGGATTAAAGAGGTATATGTACCTATATTTATAACAAACTCTATATATATTAGTTTAGCAGTTAGATGAATGATTATACAAATTAATTGTATACAGATGTGTTAATACAATGACAATAATTTAAACTATAATTAAGTTAATTAGTGAATAGCATAACTGATTAATTAGTTGAGTTAAAAAGTTTAAAAAGGATCAACTTTTTAACTTAACTTTAACTTTTTTACTTGTTAATTTCTACCTTTGGTATTATAAATGCATGGATTTTAATGTAAAATACATTTATTAATTTTATTTTAGTTTTTTTTTTTTGGAGGGGGGTATTCCAGTCACAAATTTCGATTCACATATTAAAAAATATAAAAATACTAATTATTTATTTTATTTTTAGAACATTTTTCGGGTTATATTATTTTTCAAGGTTATTTAAAAAATAATTTTAACTAGTTTGACAATTTTATTTATTTTGATTTATAATATTTTCATTACGACTAGCTGATTTTTCCTCTGTAATTTTCTTAATAGGGCAAATATAATATTGTAATAATTACAATAGATTTAAGTCATCTTAATAAAACAAAACTTATTGGTATATATATCCGTGATACTATAAGTACTTACACTCTATATGAAACAAATATAAATTATTTTGAGAATTTTTAAGTCATTTTTTATTAATGTTTTGGCATTTTTACAGTACATTAATTCATTGTTTTTAAGGGAATTTTTCTTACTTTTTAAAGCATTAAAATCCACGTCCCATATTATGGTTATAAATTTAAATTATGCGTGTTCCAAAGATTCGTGATATCCTAATTTGCCAATGTGCGATTTTTTAACGCGATTTTATCTCATACCATTATCCATTCTATATTGTCGGATGTACATTTGAACACCATAAATACATTATGTATATAATATTATATTCGATTTATGACATTATATATTGTGTTATAGTCATTTATCGTGAAATACAATGTTTTTTTCAAGAAAAAATTTTTACTGTTATAAAAATTCATGTACCGTATTCTTATAAAAATAAATGTAAATAAATAATTGGACATTTATTTTATATTAGTATAATTGTAGTGTGTAAGTAAAAAAAAAAATTTATTTTGATTAAAATTAGTTATCTTATAATCGTTTAAAACTTAATTTAAAACTTTTGGTGATTTTGATGTTGCAATTTACTTTTATTAGTTTACTAGAATAATAATGTTGATATTTATTTAAATTATTAAAATGATCAAAATTACCAACTAAATAAAAATATTGTTATCTACTATAATATGTATATTTTTGAAAATTATTTAAAAAAAATAATTAACTCAAATTATACAAGATAAATTAACCTAAAAGCTTTCAGTTAAAAGTTAATAGTTAACAAAAACTAATTTCAATTCATTAAGTTTAAAGTTAAAATTGAGAAAAAAATGTTAACTTAACAGAGCTAGTTAAAATAAAGTTTATTTATTTTAATCTTTATTAGAAAAATTAGAACTAGAATCTTTAAAGTTTATTCAAAAAGTATAATTGCTTTGCCTATATTTTTATGTTTTAAAATATTACCTAAGTACTTACTAGTTATCTATTTATTATTTATTAATAATATTAATTATTATATTTGAATTTCGATTGGAATATGTATAACGAATTCATAAAAATCGATTGCATCAAAGTCCCCAATGAATAACCCAACCGGAAAATTATGAACAATTTACTGTAATAAGAAGTTATGTTAATATGCTGAAAATTTTAACTAGTTATAGGCTAGTTAGTTATTGGTAGAAATAATTAACTAGTTGAGCTAAAAAGTAAAAAAAAATATAAATTAACTTAATTTTAACTTTTAAACTAGTTAATATCCATCTTTGATAATATTGATTATGGCTTAATAAAAATAAAAAAATATATATTTTGTACTTATATTATAACAATAATGGTAGGTACCTATACAGAAAATAAATGACTAATTAATTGTATTGGAATAAAATATAATAATCCATTAATTTAAATGATATTATTATTTAACTGAAATTCCTGATATTCTGAATTTCATGAACTATTTCAACTTTAAAACAATATAGGTACATTACTATTTTTAAATGCCAATTATTGTAAAAATACAATTTAATATAAATATTGTATTGTCCAATAAATTATACACGTTTGATATAGTATATATTATATATCTAATAAAGATATTTTATAGGGAAAAAAATCAGATTTTAAACCTATATATAGTCAATTCGTTAAACATAATTTTTAATAATATATTAAAATGAAAAATACAATTATACGAAATCTTTTAATGACTGGGTTAGTTTTGAATTAAACAGCGTGTTTTCATGAGTACTCGAATATGTATATACATATAAGTAGTACGTTTATACATTTTAATATTTTAATATAACATTAACAATCGAGTAAAATTGTAAAACTTAATAATACTGTCTGTTTTATTAAATTGTTTTAACAGCCAATAAAATGCATCATCATAATTTTTTTTATCATATAAATATGAAACTTTTATATTATAAAATAATATCTATAGACGAATTTAATTTTACATAAAACAAAACGGATTCTAATCTGCCTTTCAAAACCATAAACCATTATTGTTTCATAAAATGAACACGACGACGATACGATTAATATACTTGTTATTTAATTGGGTTTTGGTTTTATGTATCTGATATTCTGATCAATACAATTATACATGGTTGCTAATGGAGCTATATATTATACAGTGAATTCATTATTCAATTTTAAACGGCCATGAATCCAAAACAAACTAAAGTCATATTTTATTTTACAAATATTAATGAGTTTATAATTACGTCTGGAATTTCGATGCTTTTTGTGTATTTTTTTGTTTGCAAAGCTATGCAAAGCTGGTTTATTTTTATAAATCCGTTTCATGTATACTATAAAATGAGTATACGTCATAAAATTTTATTTTGCATATTTAAAAAAAAAAAAAAATTGTTTTCGAGAAGTTTTCTTTCAGGTTTATACGATGTTTTATACCAAAATTTGATTTTGAAATTTGAACACTAACAGTAATATTTATTTAATCTTGTATTTACAATATTATCTATAAGTTATCTATATTATCGATATATTTATGTCGGGTCCTCCAACTTCTTTTTATATGGCTATTGTACATATAGTTATATACTTTTTAAAGTTTTTATTTACTTTTAATTAACATTTTTCAAAAGCGTGTTAAATCGTATAACTTATAAATTATATGGAGTATATCATACATTATGTCTACAAAATGAAAATGATTAAACTTGGTATTCATAAGATTATCCTACAAAATATTAAATAATATGCATATTTAACAGCGTCACTAGAAATAGATTACAGAGTTATCTCTTATCACATATTCATATAGTAATATGAAAGAAATACTCAATCAAATGTGAATACATAATTATAGTTAATCGTAAAATTAAAAATAATTTTATATATACTCGTTTACATATACTCGTAGTTGTTGAACATAATGATTTATTATAACATATAACATAGGTGTTCGTTAGTTATTTAATCTTTAAGTTATATTATAATTTATTGATTTTATTACGTTTTAGCTTACTTAATTTTTAACGATAATACTTGTTAGGAAAGTCGTTTCTTAAATTATGGTTTTAAATTTTAAATACTTTTAAAATTAACAATTATCGAATATCTTTTATATTTTTACACCCAGTTCTGTTCATTTGGTTAATAAATATTCAATAATACCGCTTTATTATGTTTAAGCTCGAGTATTATTAACCGGATTAATATTCGTCACTAAAATTTTTAGTTGGAAAATATGTACACTTCACAACTATTAAAATATAAGTGATTATGGCTACTTAATTATTACGTGTAGCTACATAAAATTTAATTATGTATAATATATTCCATCTGATTATTCCATATAACAAAATCCTATACGTTTAGAAAGTAAAATAATGCTCTATTAATGTTTTAGGGACAATTTAAAAATCCAATATTAAAATCCAGTATCAATATGTTTAAAAAAATTATTTTAATAATACTATTATTATTACAGGTATTGAAAATATTTTTTAACATTATGAAACTTTTATATACTATTATGTTAACTTTTTGAAAATGTTTTTTAAATATTAATTATCCAAAATAAAAATTTCTCTAAACATTATTTTGCTTTTTGGAATGGTTTTAAAATAGGTTTTTCGTGATATCTGAGAACATGCAAATCAATTTACTGGTTTAATATAAATTGTCACATAAATTTCATCGATATACTTATTTATTTATTTATGATAATTTATTTGTGTTCTTCATACTGTAATCACCTTAAGTTTTAACAAATTTTAATAGAAAAAAAATATTCTGATTTATCTAGTAATAAGTTCTTACTAGTAAAAAGTAAAAATAATAAAATTATACAGGTTTAATAATTTATATATTATTTGGCATTAGTAATTTATAATTTCCAAACGGAGTAAATAAATTATTTATAACCAAAAGAATTCAAAATAGTGATCTTGAAAGTAAACTTAATTTCATTATTTTTTTATTGATGACTATACATAAAAAATAATAAATACGTGAGGCGGAAACACTTCGTTGGACTAGTTGGATACTTCTTGTGGATGCAATCATAAATTACTTATTTCTACAAAACGATTCTAAGCGAAGGTTGGTGTAATCAGGACCGGTGTTAAAAAATATTTTTGGGGGGTCGTCGGAGTAATTATTCCGGCTTATTTTTCCAATAATAAAACATCATCAATGAACCGTCGAAATACTTCCTTCAAAACAGTAAATAAGCAAAAAAAAAGGTCTTCATCTTTTTTTTTATGCCGAATGGATTTGATTTTGTTCAATTTATTTCTTGAGTGAGGTGGTCTCCTTGACCCCTAAGCTCCATTTACCTCCGGCCAAGGGTGTAATATTATCTATATAAGTCCTACATGTATTATCTATTATTGCAGTAAATTAAACTTATATTGAGTATTTTACCAATCTAGTGTAAGAATAACTTTTGAATATATTTAGAGTAACATACGATTACTATACTTGTATTACATTTTCAGATCTTAAAGTCTAAGAAAAATCAACCTATTATTTCTATTAATAGGCCAAAATTGGAAAACTTTATTTTTAAAATTTCATGATTTATCTGTACATATTTTTCTAAGAATAATATTATTATAACCATTTACCAAACGTGCATCCATTTAGAAAATAATACTTCTTCTTCTTCTCCTTCGCCTTCTCTCCCAACTATTTGGGGTCGGCCACCCTGGTTCTACACTTCCACTTAACTCTATCTCCCGCATCTTCTTCACTTACTCCCACCTTCCTCATATCATTCGCAATTACATCCCACCATCTCTTTTTCGGTCTTCCCCTCCCCCTTTTACCAACAACATGCATTTCCCTTACTAATCTTACTGCCTCAGTCTCTTCCCTCCTTAATACATGCCCGAGCCATCTTAATCTAT
>JAIPRL010012416.1:1633-12076 GCA_025469235.1 Pemphigus obesinymphae | reverse complement strand
AAAACAAGATATTATATTAATTTTTAATTACTGTTATCACGATAAATGTGGTTTAAACCATAGATATATATGTCTATGGTTTAAACGCGTTTTTATTCCATTTCGTTATATTAAAAAATTTATATTTAGTATAAAATAATTTCCAAATGATTAATAATCCGATGATAATGTGTCCCAAATAAATACTTTTCAAAGTAAATATTATTCCTAATTAATTCATTCCTAGAAAATATTATTCCAAATAAAAATTGACTCCAAATTTTTATTTTCCAACTAAATATCGTTCCGTGTAAATAAATTCCAAATATTTATGCACGCCCTAGGTACCTATAGACTAAACAGTTCATCTTGATCACTAGCTGATCAGTGGTCTGAAAATTTGTAAATACAAGAAAAAAAGTTTGAAGCCACACATTTACCTCCCCCTTGGGTTTCATTAGTCTAGGAATATATACAACAACCACTGAATGTGGGCGATGCTGCTTGAGTACATACTACAAGCATACTGAAGTTTTAAAAATGTAATGGTTGAAAGTGATTAAGATAAACTGTGCAAGTTATATATATATACTTTTTCATGCTCTAAAATAACAACACATAAATCTGATTATTTTATCTATATGAGTATTTATTATTTTTAATAAAAAATGTACAATATATATATTAAACAAAATTTAAATGGTAATATTTGTATGTATAATTATATAATATGCTAATATAATATCTCATCCTATCTATATAAAAATAATATTTATTTAAACAAATATACAATTTATACATTTTTAAAAATATTTTTTTCTGTAAAAGCCTGAGCTCATACATTATTAAATAAATTGAATATTCAGCGTTTTAATGGTACTATAAATATTATAGAAAAAAGAGAAAAGTGTGAAAAATAATTAATAAATTGCATAACATTTACACAGATATCAAAGGTGAATTTTTTTTTTGAAATTGCATATTCCATATAATAGATAATTACATAAGAAAAGGGTCATTTTATAAATATTTAATATTATATATGAAATTAATTTTAATAATGTTTCATTAATTTCATTAATTATTTTACACTCACGAAAATGAATATAGTATTTTATAAAATATTACAGTTTATAAGAAAGTGAATGTTTTTATTGCGTTTTAAATATTTTTGTTGTTTAGATATGTCAGTTTAATGATAAAAGTAGTATTTTGTACTATAACTATCTCACAGGCTAATATTGGGTAGGTACTAATTTTGTTGTACCATTATGCTTATTATTAAATTGTATAGAAAATAAATATTACATTTAATGGATATTTTAAGCCCTGGTAACGGACGAAAACTCGTCTGTCATGGGAAAGTTTGAATTATAGGCGTTACCCAGAGTAATGTGGTGTACTGTATATATGTATAATAATAGTAAATAAATATTCCCAATTTCTATGCCAGCGTAGTGTGCTTTGACTATACCATACTACACATGAAAATAAAATAAGTATTGCTGCAATCGTTAAAACGGAGAAAAACCCCTAGTTGTCACATTCCATATATATGAATATTTATTATTATGTATTATACAGAATACTGGATAAAACAATTGATAATAGTTTGAGTTTGAATAAATGGCACAAGATTGAAATTTTACTAGAGTTTGAAGTCATTTATCAAGTTCAGTTTGATTTTTCGACCCACCTCTAGTATACATATAATAATGAATAATTATAATGATAATGTAAGTAATATACATAAGAATATTGGAAATAATAATAATAATAATAATACTAAAATATGAAGCCATGAAGGATTATATTTGATGGAAGTATTATGAGGAATATGGAGGTAGACAAGAATGTTTGTAAAGATATATATGGATGTATTATTGATGTGTTTTATTATTTTCTAAGTAGTATAAATTTCATTTTATCAATAGCAAATTATTTAGAATTAGGTTCATTCCATAACACTAATATTAACTTTGTATTTCCAGATGTTTCGAGAGACTCAAGAATGTTCCTGAAATATTTTTAAATGCCTTAAGAATAATTTTACGCACTTCGAGATATTATTAGACTTGGTATCATAAAACAAAATACAACATTTAGAAAGACCTTCAGAGAAAAGACTTGTCTTAGGTAATATAAATCTATATTATCTACTATATATCTATAGAATAATTGGGACTAAAAATTATGAAGAAACCTAAATTTTTGAGATATACAAATATGTCAACTATTTCATTATAATGTTTGTGGTATATACAGTATTAGACTGGCATTAAAAGGCCTAGTCCACGATTTGGTCAAAAGGCCCGTGTATAAGATTTTTATGGGTTCTATATTTTATAGGAATTTTTTAAGAAATTTTGAGAAAGAAAATATCTAACAATTTAAAAATATTTAAATACACTTTAAAAGTAATTAAAAATAATTATGTGTCAATACTACTATTTATTGTTAATATATTGTTGTAAAATTAAGATATTTATTAACAAAACCGCTTTACAAAAAAAAAAAAAATGATTCTTGGTCTGCAGTAGTCGTAATTTATTAAGAAACACAATATAGTAGACACAATTATCTATGTTCTACTGTCAGTTTTCTTTAGATAGCATAAATAGATTAAATGCCGTCTATAAAAAACTATACAAAAACTCATTAACCTTTTGGGCATTCTGACCATGGTTGTAAAACAAAATTATTAATCTTATTATTCTAAGGCTTAAACTCCAAAAATATACTTAATGACTGAAAAACGATTTTAAAATTAGTTAAATTTGTAGAGATGGTAAAAATTGTAAAATATTAATTTTGTCAATAAAAAATCATAACTTAATCCTAGTATTTTATTAATGCACATTTTAAATAAAATATGTAAATAGGTTCTCCTACAGATTTAAAATAAAAAAACAGATAAATCAGTTAGAATTTTTTACTATGGTTGCAGAATAGGAAATAATAATTGTCTATTTTACAGATTTTTGAAGGCCAATCTCTGAACAAAATTTAGGTTTATTTGTGGTTTAGGTACTATGCTCGAGTGATTGATATATTATTATATATAATGGATATTTAAAATATTTTTTATAATTAAAAACTTCATGGCAAAATAGAAGTGTGAGAAGTGATATGAAATTCATACTTGGTAATATAAGAGATTTGTTTTTACATTAATTGGATGACCTATATTGAATGTACAACTGTATGTGAGAGTAAATATTTTATAATATTATAAGGTCAAGGTTCTCGTATCAGTTTAAATAGTTATTTAGAATATTAAAGAATTTCCTATATGGATGATTTTATACTCATTTGGGTGTATCAATTTATTGAAAATAGCTCTGCAGTTATTCTTAAATTTTTTTTTTTTTAATATATTTTTTAATTTGGTTATTGACAAAATTAATCTTCATAGGTTATTGATCTTTTTTCCAGTAACTATACATTTTTGCTGGATATTTATAGAAATAAAGTGTTCTATGATTAAGCATATGTATGTATTTTTATATTTATTAATAACTTAATTAATTATTAATTAACTAATATAGAAAGTTTAGTTTCATTTATTTTCAGTAGAATTTTTTTTTTATAATCATGTAACTTTATCAACATTTTGAAGATTCAAATTCTACAATTTATTATCTGAAGAGAGCTTTATTTCAATAAAAATTCCAAGTCCACTGGATAGAACACTATAGAAAATGTCAATGAATGATCATTTAATTTTAATTGCATTTAAAAATAAATAAATAAAGTGAAAACAAAAAATAACCAGAATATATTGCTTTTTTATCTGGTAGGTGTAATTATTATTATGATCACATGATGTAGACGAACAAAAATCGTCAGTGTCGTGATTTTGTATATTATATTAGAGGAAGGTGGTGCATTACAAACCTACCATGTACGATTGGTAATAAAAAAAAATTAACAATTAAATATAGTTTTAATCAGACTGAACGTTTCAACCACAAAACTAATCAGTTATATTGTGGCAAAAGGATTTTTAAAAATGCCAACTTAATCTATGTGAAGTTTGCGTTTTTTGAAAGTATTCCAAAATAGTATTTTGCACCTTGAGTCAATTATTATATGTCTTGGGGATAATCCGTATGATAATTTTATATTTAAAAACATAAAATATAAATGTTTGTAGATACCTATATATAATTCTATGGTAATGTTCTGTGGAAAGTATACAGTTTTCCCCCCAAGGTTTATTACTTCAAATTACCAGTTTTTAAATAAAAATGAATTATGGAAGTCTTTATAAATTAAATGTATAATTAATAATATAAACTTATTCTTTTATTTTTCGATGTCAAAGCTAAAAAAATTTGAACTTTAAAAATGAAAAAAAAAAATTTATATTCATTATAAACTCACCATACGGTATTGCCCGCCTTACAGAACTACCACACTTTCTATATGTATCACACTATCCAGCAACCTAGTCACAGTATTGCCAGACGTACGAACATGTTCGTTTTCATAATAACATTTTAACACTATAATTACTGTACGAACATTTAAAAAAACATTTTTAAGAGCTTAAAAATGTATGTATATATAAGTACGATAATTTGACAATTCGTCAATGAAAAACACGCATTACCATTTTTCATTTTTAACAACTTACAAATGTCATGTTAGAAATACAAAACAAAAAACAAATTATAGCTAACAATATTATTTAGCGATTGATAAAGCTGATTTTTAAGATATGCATTTTACACGTTTTATGGGCTGTAATATAACAGCTTATAAAACGTATAAAAATGCATGTGTCAAAAATGATATATTTTAGATTATAGCTTCCCTATCCGGCGCTGAAAAACACATTAGGGGTGGGTATTCATTTTGCACTAATTTCCTATAAAACTTAATTTGCAAAATAATAGTCCCCAACCTAATTGTAGATTTTTTTCCTTCGGGGGAAGGGTTGTCTTACCACCCCTTTTTAATAATTTCATCACTTCTGCACGATTAATGTTTTTTTATGTAGGAACAAATACGAACATTTTTAAAGTTTTGTCAGAGTATTTATATTTTTTACATCTGGCAACACTGTTTAGTCATGATATTAGTGTGTGTTGTGTTTAAGTCTGTATGCATTTGTATGCACAGTGTGAACAAAGAAATGCACGTCGTGTTCTTGGTAAGGAATTTATTTTTTTTCACAATCTAATAACTCAACGATTTTTGCCCTGCGCAGTCATTACAACAGTCTGTGGAAGGGGCCAGCCGCTGCGTAATATTCAATATCATGCGTAGACGAGCAATTTTTAGTCTTCCTTCCATCGAATCGGTCTAGCCATGAGTCGTCATTTTTATTCTAGCGGTTACAGCAACAGGCATCGATAGACGCATTCGCAAGGTGTGCGCCAATTCTCGCGCTCATCCATAATGAATTAATTTTGCTTCGTTGGATAAAACTCCTTGATGTTGTTTTTTTGTGAGGATTCTGGTATTTCAGACCATTACTATATATCACCACTACAGCCAATTTAGGTAAGAATAAATAGTAGTGTTGGGTAAATTATTTTTAAAAATGAATTAACCTTTTGAAGGTTAATCAACATTACCTTTGAGCGGTCGAGCAGGCGTTAATTAGACATTTTTTTAGAAAATAAAATTCGTTTAGTTTACCATTATCATTTCTTCGAACCAGTCTCAAGTTACAAAGCAAGTTAATAGTTTTTATTTCACATAAATTGTGTTTGTTCCTTATTGTCAATAGGCGTTATTATTTACACATGCACAAAATTAGGATATACAGTTGTCGGTAGTTTAGTTTGTAGTAGTAAGTATTTTATACAAATGTATGCTTTTGTTGTTATTGTATAATAATCTGTCGTTATATACGTGATATATAGGCAGTGGCGAAGTGTCCTTCGAGACAATGAAACAGGATACCCTAATTTATATTATTATTATTTATAAAAATTATTTATAGTATTAATTTTACATCAATTTCAATGGAAAAACTCGATTGTATTTTCTAATTGTTTACGATCATTCAAATATTATAGACAAATATATGTTGAGACACCGGCCCATGTTGCCTCATGCCTATATGTAATCTTGTTATAAAGTTGATAAGGGTGAGCGGGGTTCGAGAATATGTGGTGTAAAGCTTGTACCGTGTTTATTTGCAGTCGTTAACCCGCATTAGTCTTATGCGCATTAAATATTTAATTTGATTCTTCAAATTGAATTTAACTCTTACTCTGCGATTAAAAATTTAATATAAAAGATTTAATGCGATTTAATTTTTTGGCGGACATTCAAAATTACCAAATTCTATAAAATAGAATACAATATGCATAGGTACATGAATTAATAAATGAAATAACATATTTTGCAGTAATACGATTTCATATTTAATCCCGAATTTCAAATACATATAAACCGAAGGTTGAATGTGCATTAACGACTGCATATAAACGAAGTAGACATGTAGAGGGTATGTATTATAATTTATAGTTAAATTATTAGAAATTATAATTATTTTAGATAATATTATTTGAAAGATTGCTATGACCTGGTATTAACCTAAAATCAGATGACCTGGATAACATTGGGACAATTTGATGACATGCTGTAGTTTGCAGGCACCTTTAGATGGTGTATACTTGTGGACTGTGTTACTGGATGAATCAGCAAGTTACATCAACCAGGTCAGTTTTTAGCATCTGGTTATTATTTATTATTGTTGATGTTAATATTATTAATAAATTATTGTATTTATTGCATGCGTATACATACAAATATGGTTTGAATAACTATTTAAATGGTCGTTCTACTGGACCAAAATTATATACCTAGTATAGTATCGTGACGGTCATGTAACGCGGGTAAATTAATCATGTGGAAATGTTTAAAATGTTATGAGTATTATGGTTGTTTTACCAATAATTTTATTTGAAAAAAAAAAAACCCACAATAACATATTTATATTATTTGTTATATTAAATGCAAATATTCAAATTATAATCTCGCACCCTCCATTTATGTTTAATAAGTAAAATTTCTTATTTTTTTTTAATAACATTAAGTTATTACTTTTTTTAAATTAAAATGAGTGCCATCTAAAATTAATTCACCAAGGTAGTGATAATTTACTTCCCTGAAACCATAAATACGCCAAAAAATAGTTATTTGTCAAATTAAAAAATGATTTTTTGACTTTACATACAAACATTCTATACTCTCCAACCACTAAGGACAGTACTAGTCTACATACATAGGTCAGTTAGGTAGATACATACTGTCATTTGTATTTATTCATATTTATATATTTGTAACAAATAATATATAAAATACATTTCTATAATATACCTAAATACCTACAATTATTATATGAGTATTTTATATACCCATAAAGCCTGAGTTTTTCAAGCTCCATTAAAAATAAAATAATAACACTACCATATATTTTTATAAAATTTCTTTTTAAATTTAATTCAGTTGATTAATTGGTTAAATATTTATTTGTGGACATATATATTATTGTAGGTACTATATTTAAGAGAAGTTATAACAGATTTGATGTCTTTGGCTTTTTAACAGAAAATAGAGAACAATAAAACTAAGTAGGATTAAAATATTGACGATTAAGTTAAATTAATAGTACAAAAATCGATAATCCAATACTAATCAGATGATAATAATTCCTTTGAGATGCCTATTATAAATTCGAAAAAAATGTTATTTTAAAATTGCGTTTCAATACAATTTTTTGTACAACTTCATGGTTATATTAAATGCACGATTAATATATTTAATTAATGTGGCAATTAAGTTAAATTTATTTAATGAATTAAGAATGCCCCAAGTATTTTAAATACAGGAATTATATGAATACAAACTGTGATGAAATACAACAATATAACAAATCCCATTATTTATCTAAGCAATATGTATATATGTATTTTTATGAAAATGTATAATGATCAATATATTATCAATATACAAATAGTATATTGATACCTAAGCTACCTTGCTGTTAAAATTATTCTTAATACACCATAATAAGTAAGGTTACACCCTCTTCTAGTAATGTTTCAATATTATCTATATAAAATAGTTTTCATTTACTTTACATAAATGGACATATTCAAAGAATTCCAAAAATATTGTTTATTTAATTTTCAATCATGTAATTTACATTTACAATTTCAAACCTGACATATTTTTTATCCAAATGGTTAGTTAACGTTTTATTTTTATATAACATATATATCATATCGTTTTTCATTGTTGAATTCAATCTTCGGTAAGATGAATAGCAGAAAATATAATAATAATAATGTAATAATACGGATATATGAGTCGGTTTGTTAATTAACGTCCCTGCGAAATTTAATGATTATACAAATTTAAAAATAATACTGTCTCCTAATTTTTCATTTAATTATTTTAAATATTTGTTTAGAGTGTTGAAATAACTATCCCAAATATATTGTTTATTTAATTTGAAATGGTTATATTTACGATTTAAATTTTTATATTAACGAATATATTATTCAAATTGTTGGTTAAAGTTTGGTGTTTACATAATATATACATTATATCTTTTTTCCTTGTTGATTTTAATCTTCGATTAGTAAAATAGCAGACAATATTTGAATTAAAAAGAGCAAAGTGAAATATGAGCATCGTAATAATATATACACGGCAAAATAATGGACTTGTAAACTTTTTTTCTAATAATATTTTATTATATCACATTGTACTTTTTAATTCCTGTAGTAAAACACCTTGGGTATTCTTAATAATTTAAATTAAATTATCTTCCTTTTTAAATTATTTAAATATACTGATCGTACATATAAATCAACTCTGCAGTTGCACAAAAAATCCTATTAAAATACAAGTTAAAAATATAATTTTTCGAACATATAACTAAGAGGCATCTCCATGAAATAATTATCGTCATTTTAGTATTAGATGAGTATTTAGCTTTTTAAAATATTTGAGCTATATATATTTGGATTTAAATATTAAAGTCACCTGGAACAAATAAATTAAAATGTGTTATATTAGATATTGTACAAAATTACAAGGAATAATCCATAACAAATATAAACGAAATGATAATATATTTTTAGAAATAAATCTATTTCTAATTAAAGAATAACACAATTAAAATATTAATTAAAATTCATGATTCAATGTATGTCGGCATAAAGTTTAGCAGATTTTTTGGCGATAATGTTTTAATGCTTAGTTTTATACTTTCCCTTTATTTTTGACATTCTACAACAGTGTGTCATCCCTCTTCCAACCGCGTAATTGTCAATTCCGAATTTACAAACTTAAATTTGATAGTATCCAAACTTTTTGTCGTGGTTCGTATACTTGAAGGCCAACATTGACGATTCGATTGTCGGCCAACACGAAACTGTCTAATCCCATTATTTTTCTAAGAACTAAGTATATATGTATTTTTATGAAAATATAAAATGATCAATATACTATTGCCCAACTGTTATAACTATCACTACGTTAAGTAATTTTACCTCTTCTTCTAGTAATGTTTCAATATTATCCATATAAATGAGTTTTCATTTACTTGGCAAAAATGGACATATTCTCCTGATAATTGATCGCTTTAAACAAGTCTGTATTGTATTGGAGACACACAAATGTTTAAGGAACATAAAATAAATGTCAAATTAATTACTCTGCTATATTCGCATACAAAAGTTCTTTTATTATAGTTCATTTGTTATAGAATGTAATTCACATTTATTAGTACCTACCGGTTCATTTGAATGTGAATCTCGATAATGGTTATTAGGTAATTGAAAAAAAATTTTAACTACATTAATGTTGAATACGGATATATGAATAGGTTTGTTAATTGACACCCCTGCGAATTTTAATGAATATACAAATTGAAAAAATAATACCTGCTCTTAATTTTTCATTTAATTATTTTAAATATTTGTTTAGAGTGTTGAAATAACTATCCCAAATATATTGTTTAATTTAATTTGAAATGGTTATATTTACGATTTTAATTTTCATATTAACGAATATATTATTCATAATTGTTGGTTAAAGTTTTATGTTTATATAATATATACATTATATCATTTTTCCTTGTTGATTTTAATCTTCGATTAGTAAAATAGCAGACAATATGAGAATTAAAAAGAGCAAAGTGAAATATTAGCATCGTAATAAAAAATACACGGCAAAATAATGGACTTGTATACTTTTTTTCTAATAATATTTTATTATATCACATTGTACTTTTTAATTCCTGTAGTAAAACACATTGGGTATTTTTAATAATTTAAATTAAATTATCTTCCTTTTTAAATTAATTAAATATACTGATCGTACATATAAATCAACTCTGCAGTTGCACAAAAAATCCTATTAAAATACAAGTTAAAAATATAATTTTTCGAACATATAACTAAGAGGCATCTCCATGAAATAATTATCGTC
>JAIPRL010012415.1:0-12078 GCA_025469235.1 Pemphigus obesinymphae | reverse complement strand
TTTTTAAATAAATTTCTTAAAACATGACGTGTGGATAGTAATGATTTTCGAAATGGTCCCATCACACTACAGACTCCAAGTATTATAAAATGATTGTTAGTCACTTTCCATAAGTTTGAAAAAAAAAGATTATCAATAAGCATAAGAAAGAAAAAAATTTGTGTACAAATTAAAACGTTAATCTATTCTGTCATTGTTAAATTGAATAGAATTTTACACACTAAAATTTATATCACAGATTAAACAGATTTAATATTATGATTAATATAAAAATGTATAAGGATAGATAATATAGATTTATTTATTATCTATGGTCTGCGCACATGCGTGATAAGGACGTGGAACCTAAGGATTTTTTGCGACGTGCAGACAAACGTGATATGGATAAGCTATCGTTTGGCGTTAAAATATTATTAAGTGATATTCACTTACGACGGTTGAATGCCATGTATTATTATCACATTGATTAGATCTTTAAGTCTGTCATAACTAGTGCTACTTAAAATTTTTCAATTTAAACTCTAAAAATATATTAAGTTTCTGTAGGTTCTTCATTAGAGTATGTTGGAAACAGAATGTTTGTATTTTACCTAATCAATATACAGAAATTCGCTCCCCGTATCCTAGGCCAAATTTTTCTGTTGAGTATATACAGAATACAACGGGCCTACCCAAATATTTTGAGCTGGACACGCCATTGTACCTACTTACCGTATAAATGCAAGTATATATGATTTTTTCAACAGGTATAGAGACCGGGGTTAATCTACTCCTGATCCTATACGCCGATTTTAGAATTCTGACCGGAGCGAGGAATCTAATGGTTTTACAAATTATGTTTACATTTTGTTTCTTCCGCCAGCAACTTTTCAGCCTGTAGAACGAGTCGAATAGGAGTTTTTGCGTAAAGAGCTTTTAGACAGGAATTTGGATCTAGTTGGTATTTCGATTTTTCCAGTAATATCCCTAAGCGTGAAGAAAAACTACCTTCTATAACGGACATACTTGTATTTTATAAATATAAAATTATAGCATAATAGGTTTGTTCCAAAACGCGGTCAAACGATCACAGGACATAAGGGAGGAAGCATACGCAGTAGAGCGTTGTCGTTCCAACACGCCAGAAACGCAAACTATTAGACGGTTTTCCCAACATGTCATTATATCAGTTTTAGGATTGGTTTCTGACGGTCGAAACGATACACAGGAGTGCGTTCAGAAACGTTTTCCAGTGTCGCCGGATAACATCGGCGATCGGATTTATCGTTCAGAAAATAATTTGGGAATTGCCGACGAATTCGCCGACACGCCCCTTTTGCGTTCAAAAATTAAGCGAATTCACTGGATAAGTCGTTTTCTTTCACGCACTCTGTCAATCGTTAACAAGAATGGTTATATATGTGGTATACGTGGTTAATAGTATCATAATATGTTACCATATATCACACTTTCGGGATTTTTTTGAAAATCACGAAATAACATCACTATTCTCCATTGATATTAGTAAAAATAACAATTAAAGTAAAAAAATTAGTTTGGTATAGACAATTTTAATGAAATTTCATTTTAATTTTTATTATTTTTTAAATTATTGTGATAAACCGTTTTTATATACCATGATAACTGGTTTATAGCAGTATGGTTCAATGAAATGGGCGGAGACAAATTGTTCTGCGGTGAAAAAATAAAAAAAACTCTGGATAACGTTTCTGAACGTACTCCAACTTTTGTCTCGTGTGGTTATCGGGTTGTGTTATCAGTTACCAAAAAGTTCAATTATTATGATAAGAATTTTTGTTATCTAAATCAGAATCCTATTATATAATATAGTGAGCACAATGCACGTGAAATTTAATTTTATATAAAAACAAACATTTGAAATTTTTGTAAACGGAGAATATCAATTATACAGATTGTCCAATTTATAAAAATGTTGGGTTGGTGTTTAACTGAAATGGTTAATAAACTACGGTTGCTATGGTATCTTGTAATGATATGATATGCACGGACTGTACGCGGTACACGGTACACGGTGAGCGTGGAATACCGCCTTAACAGTAATAAAACATGAAACGTTTCTGAATGTAACGTTCATTTTGAAAATTATTTTTAATTTATAAAAATACACGTTAAAATTGTTATTACTTGAAATGATCGTAACAAAGGTAGTTTACCGTAAACCTATTATAGTTACATAATACAGTGACTTAATAAAATATTACACAGATTTAAGATTGGTACAATATGGTATAATAGTAATCTAACGGTGGTTAGGTATATAAAATAATATCCTTATATACCGATTCCACCATCGGTCAATTGCATTCGTTCGATATGGTAATATTTCAGTAGGTATTTCTGTTACTCAAATTTAATAGTCATAATTATGCCGTTCTTCTTGTTTATAAATTATTATGTATATCGTGTATATATTAATTATAAGAACATTGCCGGTCGTAACCAAAATCGAACAACAAGAAAATGTTTAACGAAAACACGTTTAAACTATACACTCAATAAGTATACAAATATTTTATAAATACAATTATTAACGTTTGTTGTTATTTTAATAATATTATAGATACAGTATAACAATCATTATAATATAATATATGGGAATATCGGACGCGTTCCGTTTGTTTACCAAAAATATAACGTATATTGAATATTTTATTTACAATTGAAATGTCAATATTGATGTAGGTATATCATAGGTTTGTCTAGTTTTCACCGTCTATCGATGGATATAAATACCCATCCAATTTGGTTAGTTTTATAAATAATCACATAATATATATATATATACCTATGTACAATACGTATCTTAAAATAGCTATTACGCCTGTTCTCGACTGATGTAATGATGTAATATAATTTATCATTTATTGTATAGTGTAATAATAATATATCTACCTATCGTACATTCTGTGGGAAAATTTTCGTTATCACGTCAAAGTATAATAAATAATAATATAATCGGTATTCGCGGTTGAACACGTTAGGTGAATTTACCGCGCACGATCCTACCATGTGTATGGTCATGTGAATGTGTCATCGGTTTTACTTATACCGTGGTAATGAGTGTTAGAAACACCGGTGGATTATTGGTTTTTTTTCGTTTTACAGCCATTAGATATCCGTGACAGGTGTACGTTCGGCGATTGAAACGTTTGCGTAATATTGTTTGTGTATATGTACTTAATTCAGCTGTTTTATAATATAATTTTTTCATAGGTATATAGGTATATAATAAACTGAACAATATATAGTTTAAAAATAAGGTAAATTATCAATTTATTATTAAATATTAATTATATAGTTTTAAGAAGTTTTATGATTCGTATTGACGATGTAACTGTAATATATATATATATATATTATCTACAATAAGTAATACTTGTCAAATTATAATGATTACCTATATATATTTTACAAACTTATATCTACTATATAAGTTATATGTATAAGGTACACATAAATAGTGTCAAGGTTCGTTTTAAATTTTGGTTCAAATGTTTTTTTTTTTTGTGTTTAATGAATGTACATAAAAAGTACATATTAAACCGTTGAAAATTGATTATAGTATTATTTACACATGATGTAAATTTTTCATTCAGACATTATATACAGTATAATTTATTTATTTATTTATTTGATTTTATAATGAAAACATACTTTTTTGTTTCAGTTCGTATATATTATATAGATATGAATTCGATCATAAATTAATATTAATTTGAAACATGCCATGTAGGTACAGCTGTAATCATGACTAAATCCAATAAATTTAGAAATTTAGTACGCGTAATTTTTATAATATTAAAAGCAGTGAACAAGTGACATAGCTAATGAGAGGGCTTGCTCCCTGAAAAAAAGTCAGTGGCCCCGAGTTGACACTCTTTTTTTAAGTCTTTTACATTATAGAAGTTCTATATATATATGTGTACTTACATCTGCCTGCAAAACAAACCCTATAAATATATAATAAATTACCATTTAGGTTTTATAAGTTTGAGTGGAGCAAGAAAACTATAAATTAGTTTTACAATGGTACTTATTTTTTAATTTTTTTATGAAAACAAATTATTGACACAATCATAGGAAATCCATTAACATTTTAGGGGGGCTAACATTTTTAACATCAATGTGAACCATGGGGGCCTTGCATCCACACCCCCACCACACAGCTAAAAACCACTGTCTACAGTTCAAAACTCACATTTTTTTTTTTCATTTACATATAACAATACAAATATAATAATTAAATGTAATTAAATTTTTAAAGTTTAAATCAATATTATAATTAAATTAAATTGCATTCTTCGTAATATTATTATTTTATTTTTTTCAGCAAATTTATCAATAATTTTTATGTTGTTTATATTTTTTGATACTTGTTTTTCAATATTATTATGTTCATAATCACATCATAATATTGTGTTATCAAATCTATGGCAATTACGAATTGTGATATTCGGCCATATTTATTGTTTTGGTATGGTTAGTGATTATATCTATTGTACATTTTTAACGATTTCCTTTCATAAGACAAATGATCACATTTTTTTAAAAATAGCAATAAGTCCTCAAATATCCGAAATCAAAATGAGAAAAAATATAACATCATTTATGACATAACATTTTTTAGGAAGCTAATGAAATATTTGGGGGGCAAATGAAAAATTTCTGGAGGACAGCCCCTCCAAGCCCCTCCCCATTTTGGCCTATGAACACAATAATTGTTTCATATATACGAGTATACACGAATGGCCCATTTGCGTTAGAAAATATGATCAAGATGGTACTTTCGAGATGTAATTTTTGATTTTTTATCTTTTTCGAAAAACAAGTGAGGTAAAACAAAACCGGGAAACAATAAACGGGCTACCTCATTTCTCGTAATTCCAAAAATTATTGATCTAAAATCTTGAATTGTCATATTATATGATATGTCATATTATAGTATATATTCTACAATTATGCATATAATAATATGCAATACAATATGTTTTTAAAAAACTTTACAAATTAATTTTTAAAAAAATGTTGGCAGTAGTAGTTATATATTATAACAAGTTCCACTCAGAATTTATTGTATTAGGTATTTGATGAAATGATTTATCATTGATTCCAAATTCAATATATCTACCACTAGTACTCTACCCGACGATTAAAGTACTTCCACCATTGCTGACCAGATTTTTTTTTTGGTTTTTACTCATTAACTGAAAGGGCCAAAGAAACTCCCCCCCCCCCATACGCGCCTAAAAATTAGCATACTTAAAATTAAAAGTAATCCAAAAACTATACTTTAAACACTATAAATGCTATGATTTAAAGTTTGCCTAATGCTTTTAATAGTTTTAAATAATAATTAATAATAATAAATTTAGTATACATATCTAATTTATTGTATTTATATAAATTTATAGCTGCTAATAAAAAAAAAAAATAGCACAATGAAATAACTACACTTGGCAGTCGGGAAATGAATTAAAAAATGTATTAGATAAGACGATTATAATAGTATAATAACCGCAGACCACATATTATGTGGGGGAAAAGATTCTGAAAACATAGAAAGTCAAATGTTAGTGTATATCCAATAAGGCAATTATATAGCAAATGAGATTTAAACCCTCATATTATATAGTATACTTAACTCCGTTCTTATTCAAAACTTTCATAATGATTATCTCTATATGTTGTATTTTTCTAATGGTATTTCTACATTACAATTTTTAAATTGAATAATATATACTAATATACTATTGTATAATCTCCATTGGACATATTTTTTAATCGGTTTATTCCTACTTATTTTAATGTTCACTTTTCGAAAACATAGAGTACAATATAATATTGTAGAAATATTTTCATTTTAGGAAAACAAAATGTCTACTTGTTTCTCATTTTGACTCTTATATTTTATTTAAAATTTGTTAACATATTATCTTAAATCGTAAACCATACCTATATTATAATATATATATATATATATATATATATATATACACGCCATGATTTGACCGGAAGTCAGAAGGTTTGTGTTTCTGAACGTGAGCATTTATTATATTATGGTGAATACGCCAGATGAATAACAAGTATAAAATATTGATAATGTGCATACGAGTACTTTAATGCTTTATAGATTTTTCTGGGTATATATACCTATGCTCAGGACTGCGAAAAATACTGGTCTTATTTTAAGGTCTGGTGCATCTTATTTGCACAGCGGATACGTATTCAAAACATGACGTAATTTGGGTTTAGATAAAAAGCACCCACATGAGGTTACGCATAACGGAAATGTGAATAAAATTTCATTCGGTAGTTTAGTCCAAATGCCGCATATACTTCCTTTTTCTTGTGCCTTGCGTCGGGATATCTAACGACTATGCGGAAATTCCGTTATATATAACAACTCAATTTACATGTTAAACGGTTTTCTGGACATTTTGCAAGTCAAATTAAATTTAGCGGACATATATATATAATATATATGTATACAATTTAATCGTTCTTTTTTTCATTTTGATCAATAGACATTTTTGGTCGTAAGAGTAACATTATTACTATTCACCTTGTGTTATACCGAGTTATAATATATATATTGAGTGTTTGTACCTATATAATATGATAGCTTTATCAGTTTCAATTTTAACCATGACGACGATAGAGTTAGAATAACTGTATTATGTAGGCTTTGAATAATATATATAATTTCTAGTAGGATATCTTTACTCATATACTGTGTATTAAATTATTGTTGCACAGTTTTTCACCAAGCTGTACATTTTGTAAATAAACACTATTATGACGAGTAAATTTTATCATTTTAGCTACCGCACGGTTTTGTGGAGTTGAAATCTATTAATTTAATGAAACTCGTATACCAATTCAATTAATAACCGTAAACTTGACAACCAACGAAAAATTCGTTAATATTATATATTGCGAGAGTAGGTATACTATAGGCATATATATCATATATATATATATATACAGGATAAATGAGAATAATAAATTATAATTTAATTTTAGCGGAACTAGTAATACCTTTATATCTTATATTATTAAATATACATATATGTATATCCAGAGCCGTCAATGAAAACGTGAAAAAAAAAATTAAATACTTCTCTTCGAAATATATAATAAGCAAAAAAAAAAAAAAAATGAATCAACTTTTTCTCCATTTTGCCGATTAAAATACTAATAATTTATAGTATGCCGACTTAAAATTCCTAAAAATACTTTACATTGCTGCATAATTTTCCGACAAAATTCCAAAATACTTCATTCAAAGTGTGAATAAGCAAAAAAAAAAAAAGGGCCATCAAATTTTTCTACTATTTGCCGAACGAACTTCAATTTACCAACTGCTTTCCGAAGTTTGGGGATGAGACACAGATTTTTAGTATATTATTGATTAATTATTCCATTATATTCATTAGGAGTCAAAAGCAACAGTTTAAAAGTTAAACCAACCCCTAAACTATTCTAATTTGTATACTACTCATTTGAATCCATTTTGTTTTTTTTGTTTTGGATGATCTTTTTTATTTTTCTCATCAATATTATAATATGTATACATGTAGAACTGGCAAATTTGATTAACACACTTACTAATTCAACTTTTCGTACTACAATACTACACACAGTTTTAGGAAATGCTTTAAATGCCAAAACTAAATACTTTTTAAAACATTTAACGACAGGAAAAATGTCCTGCCCGCTAATGAAATACGGGCCAGTGAGCAATCTGTAGTAGGTAAACATCTCCGATCTAGTGAAAATATGTCTGGGTACACTAAAGGATACACTCAATATTATAAACTACCATTTATATTCATAAACTGTAACATTTTTGTTACATTCGTATCAATTTTATTTATTTTTTATATTTTTTGTATATTTCATTTTTATCTTATTGTTAAACATAAATCTGTATATTTTTTTTTTCTCTCTGTAATCTAATTTATATACTCATATACTATAATTTTTAATAATTCTTAAACAATCCTATGTATAATCAATATTGAACTTGTATACTGTGTCTTTTGGCAACCCGCATGGTGGGCAGTCCGCTGAATAAAGTTGTTATATATATATATATTAACACAGGCTGACCATATATTGAAAATTAAAAAACGGGTTATAAATTAAAAATAGTCAATTGTAATAATATTCTAACAAAATTTTCATAAATTGGTATGAAAACGGTAAAAAAAAAATTAATAAATTTTCCTAATAAGATCATGAAATCGCTTAGGAAAACGGATGATAAGGAAAAACGAGACCCCACACCCAAAAGCGTGACAAAAAGCGTTCCGTTTAAAGTTTTTTGGAATAACGGGACGCAATCTTAAAAAACGGAACAATTCCACCGATAAATGGACATATGGTAATACGTCATACTGTAATATTTTGGCTCTTTTACGAATTAATCGTCGATATAGTAATATTGATATATAATATATACCTATACATATGTATGCATAATAATTAACACTCGATAATAATTTTTATAAAGAACACTATATTACTCAACCCTCGGAAGGATATGAAGTACACATAAAGTAAATAAATGTAAGAAAGATATCATAGTATCCGATCAAATGCAGATGATGTTATTCGCGCCACTATGCGACGATAAAATTAACAAAACTACTAGCTTGACGTTTTCTAAGAACTTCCCGTGTTGTTATTTAAAATAAAATAAAAATCGTTGATGATTTTAAGTTGACGTTTTTACATTTTTAAGCAATTTCCTGTCATTTTATGCTACTTTAAAATGTTTTACCTAAATCAAAAATAACAATAATAACGATTTTGATTTTCATTCTTTAATGTATTCTTAGATATCAAAATAAATACAATAATCTTTTTATCACACATGAATCTAATTTTTATTTAGTCCTATTTGTTATATAGTATATGTAATAGTAACCACTCCTAACTCGTATAACTTTATTATTAAGAAAAAAATATATTCTCTTTCAAAACATTGAATTTTTAAAAAAAAAAATATTTACTTCATAAAAATGTAGTATTATTAGTGCTTTAAATGTTACATGAAATAAATTTAAAAATTGTTTATTTTTTGGAGTTAAAAATGTATGTTTAAAAAAAATCACTCTGTATATACGTAATTACATATACAATATACATTATACATATAATGATATAATATGGAACGTTTATATAACTTAGTCCACCTTGTAATTTTTTTCCACTTTAATCCCTGCCGAAAATGATCAGAATATACGACTACCCCTCACAGCAATCAGTCAAAAAATTGATGTTTTATAATCGTATTATTAATATTTATTTAATTGTATAAAATTCTCGTAGAGTTCCTAAAAAAATTCAATCTAGCTGTTTTCCAAATGCTTTCATCGCAATACCGTGTTAATAGCACCAGTTGTGTTTGATCGGAACCAATACCAATATTCGAGCACAAGAATGTTGTCTTACATTTATTTAGTACAGATATATTGAATACGTTTTCAAGGATTTCGCAATATTATACATTATTTTGAAATTTTTACTTGCAATTTAAAAATGTTTTTAAATTTATATATATATATAAATTATTATATATTGAAGTGACTATATCAAAGATTTAAATGTAATTGGACCTAAATGATATAACATATTATTAAGACTTATTATGTTGTCAATATAATAGTAAATAAAATACTATGTGAATCTATAAATTTTCTAGAGACATTATATTTGGAATAATGAAAAAATAATAGATCTTTAAACCGGTATCGAATGAGATATCATATATCAAAATATATCATAATCATATACTTATCATAATTGCAAAATCAATTCAAAATAGGAAAAAAATGGATAATGTTATTGAAAATCAATACCAAAGCGATATTTGTTTTAAAAAAATATTTGTAAAATGGAAACCGAGAAAAATAGAAAATGGAATTGAAATTCAAAACTAAACCCGAAAAAGACGGATAACGAAAATCAAAACCCAAACCAACCAAAAAAAAAGCCGGTCAGTAGGGAATGGAAGCACTTCGCTCGTTGGGTGTTAGTAGGGATGGATGCACTTTGCTACTGGACGGGGTACTCTTGGTAGATGTATTGCATTCAATAAAACGATTCTGAGCGTATCTTCGGTGTGGTAAACACAACCCTTAATATTAATTATATACTCAGAACCTACCTATGTTTAACATTTCATTGAAGATCAAACAATGTAAAAATAAATATGATTTAGTGTAACCTTATGTATATTTTAAAATATAATAGCTCAGTTTCATATAGGTACATAACTATTACTAGATAAAATATACAATATATTTCATTGAATGTTCAGTTTAAGACATTTAATATTGAAAACGAACAAAATATTATGTAAACCATTTGATTTATAATTGGTGTATATTACAATAGGTATTCTATACAACAGTAACATACCTAATTAAACAGTCACATGACATACAGTTGAATAAAATAATTAAGATAATAAACATACAATACCAATTAGCAATGTTTGGGAACTTTAGGAATTCACGATTATCATGCTTTTTTGAGAGAATACACTTTTTGTTTTTTTTTTTAATTATCACATAAAAATAGTTTGGAGAGAAGGTGAATGAAAAAAGAAGATATAATAATTATAAATTGATCATTCAATTCTATAACAATTAACATCAATTAATCGTTATGCGGTAATCACAAAACTACAGTAGGTAGGTATCAATATTATTCCCGCCTGTTTTTTAAACAAAATGTAGATGGAAAAAGCAGCAATTTCATAGGTGCAAAGTTACTATGGGGCTGTTCGAAATGCGCGTGGACTTAAAAAAAAAACATAATAAAAGTACGTAAATGATTCATACAAGGAAATCGTTCTTTTAGTATTCCGTAACTACATTCAATCAAACGCCTAGAGGATTTATGATTGCGATTGAATCTTTGCTGATTGCTCCGTTACATCATTAGGATTTCTGTGAAGTGGTAGAATGAGCCATTCTTTTAATGAATATGCACTATCTCCTAAAATAACTGCTCCTGGGAATGGTCTCCAGCCGTCTTCAAATTTTGCAAATACACGTGTATTTCGCAATACTCTTGCATCATGTACATTTCCTAGCCAATTTGAATCAACCGCATAAAATACATGATTAGGACCGCAAACCATCGTGGCATTTATTGAATGATTACCATGCCTATCAATAAACTGTTCATGTAAATTTGGTGTATCAATATTGATCAAAGTTTCATCAATGCAACACAGGGAAATCCTCCTTTTCCAGGAACGAAGTTGCTATATTGGCTGGATTTTCAGGCCATTTTATGATATCAAACATGTGTGTTACGACGGTATTTATAACACGTTGAACTGATCTACAAACAAATAATGTTGAAATACCGTGTATATCTCCTATACCATGATGTTGGGCACCATTACCTAGCCAGTTTAAAGTGATTAGTAACTGATGCTCTGCTGAGATTGCCTTATTTCGTTTTGTTTTGTGAGCTATATATGGACCAATTTTATTTAAAATGAATTGGACTTGCAGTTTTGAAAGTAGGTACCTATTAACCAAACGTTTTTATGAACCTATTTGTTGTTAATTTTAATAATACTTATAAATACATTGTGGTGTTTTCATTAGTATTATGCTAATAATTTTTAAAAATTTCAAGATGTCTAAGTAAAAAAATAATAGATTCTTAATTTTACTTTTATATCTCAAATGTTATATTAACTCGTACAAAAAAAAATTAATTCAACTTAATCATTAAAAAAAAATATAACTATTAACTTTAAACTTTTACTATTTTTTTCTATTAACTTACTGAGTTCAAAAAAATTATTAACTTGCTCAGCATTGGTAAAATCATTGATTATATATAGTATAGATAGCCCACATCAATATAAAACACGCTGCGCGAGAATGATCGGAGACCGCTTAAAGGCATTCACAACCCAACATTTTTATTTTATTTTATTATTGATTTTGATATATTGAGTCTTAAAAATATGTATGGTGAAAACAAAATGAAAAAATTATCATTATTCACGGAGTTCCGACGATT
>JAIPRL010012414.1:0-12078 GCA_025469235.1 Pemphigus obesinymphae | reverse complement strand
TGCATTTAATTTCGGGCCGTATATATTTCTCAGTACTTTTTTTTCGAAGGTCATTAGTCGTATAAAACTATAGGTTTTGAATCATTGCGGCATTTCTTAAAAACAAAAAGACAAAACAATATATCATATCGATATAGAGTATAACTGTTTGCACCATTAACGCAAATTTTAATTAATAATATCAAGTCGTGACGGCGACGACTCGATATCTTCAGTCCAAACTTCTCGATTAAATTAACTGTGAATTATAATTATTATATTTTTACTGATTATATTTTTGTTTTAATTGAATTATCTCCCCCCTTTCCATATAATTTGTACCTAGATTTTAAGTAAACGGAATACAATTTAATAATAAAAAATGATTACTCGTACTTACATTTGTATTTATTTAATTTATTTTATATTATATTGTTATTGTTTCTCTCTGGTTTCTTTGACTATTATACATAGCCAGTTAGGTATCGATTGGTTTGATTTCAGTTGTCATCTGTGTTATCGTGGCCGTCGCGTGTATTTGCGTGTTACGTATTTTTTGTGGTATCAATAAACCATAAAAGGGGCAGGTACATCTGGTGGCCTACCCGTTCAATATAAGGTGCACTAGCAAATATATATATATATACTTTTATTTTATTCATGCTCGATTGATTCCGAGTGGGCCTTCGATTTTAGTTGTGTAAAGCTTTTGCTCCTTCAAACCGGATCATTAAACATAACTTCGATCAAATACAATCCGTTATTTTTCTGTTGTTCAAGTTTATCGCATATGCAGCGCTGTCTTAGGTATATACATTACAGTGCTTCATTATTATATACAATATATAACACGCGCACGCCGGACAACAAAATACTTCGTCGCGCACTCTTTTCACACACCGACCGAATTGTGTATATTATATATCTATAGCACTCAACAAGAGGTGGACAGTTTCGCCGAGCTAATCCTGTGAGGTGTTAGTATATAATTAGTAGTGTGTGTATTTGTGTATATATGTATGTGTGTGCGGACTTAGATTAATGGACAATAAGGTAACTCTAATAATGGTAACTAAATAGGGTAATAAATTAGTGTTGCTATATTGCTGATAGATACAAATAAATAATAATAAAATAAATAACAATAAATAAATAAAAATCACAGCAACACAGATATATAAATATAATAATAAATAGATATTCACAGATAAATCACAGAGCGTAGACTGGCTAGTTGCTACCTATAGGTACCTAATTATTAATTAATTAATTTGATTTAACACACACACACAACAATTAACAGATACAAAAATTAATATAACAAAAATGGCTATTAGAGCCTTACAAGTATAAAATCTACATGGGCAATTCGTACCGATGTGCACAATATAAAAATGAATTGTAATTGATACAAAAAAAGGCTATTTGAACCTACACAATATTACGGCAATTGGTACCGAAAAAACAATATATCAATATTTTCCGGTAAAATTTTATATAGGTACTTACACTCCTAAATCGTACGGCGGATGGAGGTAGATGACTTGCAATATTAATATATATTTAATATTGGTACCAATTAGCGTACACCCAATACAAAAAATAAATTATAAAGAGCACCAAGGCACACTTAGGTACATGGACGGTGATACACGGTTTTTTGATTGAAAAAATACAATGATTATCACTGCATAGCACGGAAATTTGCTCACGTACAAAAACTTTTTTCCGCATTGACACTGTCGAACGGATCGACAAAACTCCAGTGTAACGACGACAAAACATTTTTAATACAATAATAATTCACAAAATAGATAAACTTTTACTTATATATAATATGTGTGTAGGTATATATGTGTGAGTGTGTGTGTTTTAATTAGGAGGCCGCTGGTAAATTAAAATAGACCGTTGATTACGGTGGTGGCACCGCGATATGACTCGGGTGGTTTTTAACAATTATTATATTTTTAGATTTCTTTATATTATATATATTATATTATATTACTTCTCTTCGTCAATAGTCGATGCTGAGTTACCTCTGCATATTTTGCTACGTTTTATTCAACAACATATACAACGGTTGTTAACAATAAATAAATAATACAAAAACACAATAAAAATAACTCATTTTTAAATTTTAATTAAAATATTTCTATTCTATAACATGGTGAAAATATTAAAATGCCTAAAGTTATATATTGTCCTCGATCACTGTATTTTAAATTAAAAATTGATTTTATTTAATGAAATTACGTTTATATTTAGTATGTATACGCACTATTCGAAAGGATTAAAATAGGTCAAATGGGTACCTAATTTCCCGCTAGCTTAGGAAATACATAATAAACGTATGAGATTACCCTACTGAAAATCTTGATACTACACCTTAAATAACTATAATTTATTTACTATAACATTTTATTTTTTCAAGTATATGTGAATATTTCAAAATGTATTATAAAGTATTATTTATTATATTTTAGCTCATGGTGTAGCATACCAAATTCATATATTATTACATGAAGAAAGTATGTTCAATAATTTTTTCTAATTAAAAAAAAATACATTGATATTGACTTATCTATATAGACATATTTTTGGAATAAATAATATTATACAATGTGAATATTTTTTTATTAATTTTACCATAAACCGGCCCATTTAAATATACATATATAAATTTTAAATTAATTTTAAATACCATTGATATAAATAATATAATATTATTATATTTTAATGATATGTTTACTGATTGAATTTGGCGTATATCGATTCCTCCGATTTAGTATCGACTCCGCTGGCTACTGTTCAAAAAAATGATGTATCGACTCAGACGACTAAATATTTTATAGTCAACCAACGGAAAAATTTAGCACGTAAACTATGAATTATTAATGGATATATTTGCATAGATATATACATTATATTTTTGATACCTATATATTTTATTCAATCAGTGAACAACACTATTATATATTATGGTACCTATACAAATATTGTAGTATATAATGTACCTAAAAATAAATAAGTATATGAAACAAATTGTAAAAATCACATTACACGTAAAATAATACATAATAATATCAAATTGTTGAGATTATTTAGGAATGTCTTCATTAGAACAGTATAATTAATATATAAGATTTGTAAATTAAGCCATATAAAATAATACTTCAAAAATTGCATATGCATACATAATTTTAATACTTAATCAATTGTATAAGTTTAAAGTAAAATAATATAGAATATAAAAAGTATATTTAATTTGTAATAGCTAATCTATTATAATATATTCTGCTAACTCTGAATAGAGGGTTCTTCGTAAAAGAGAAAAATTTAAGCTTTTTATTCAATTTCGAGGACCGTTTTCCATACCAGCCGCAATTTCGTTTCTAAATATGTGTAGGTACGTAAACCTGTTATGAGTCCAAATACGTTACCTTCCTTAATTTGAACATGAGAAAATTCAACCACTTTATCATCTCGATTAGATAGCTTACTGTTATAGGGAGTCTAATGTTAAACGAACTTTCTTACATGCATACCGGTTCGAATTCCACTATACTGAACAGAAATGTTTGCGTTTTTTTTTCTCAATCTCGGGGTCTGCGAAGATAACTAGTGTTTAATGTTTATTATAAATGCAATATGTGAACGAAATCTTATTAAATGTTCTTATCGTTGTAACTTTTATTATCTAGTATTTATTTTTATATTTAACTAGCTTAAGTGCAACACCTACTGGGTGCTGTTCTTTGTAAGCTCAATAACTTTTTAGTAGGGAACCTTGAATTTGAAATTCCAATTCAGTGTGACACTTTGTAAGGTTAACTTTTATTGAGTACAACACCTCATTTGTAGAATTACTTTTGAGTGCAATATATATATACCTCAGTTTATGTATTTTATCAGAAATAATATTGTTAATAAATTCATTTTAAAAATATTCCATCTAACGGCGGACACTGGTGTTCGCTTTCTAGAAGTTAGACGTTCACTCCTAAAGTTATTCCAACGAATAATTTGATAAAATATGTAATCCGAAAACTGATCAAACTTACTATTCTCGGATTTTTATATGAACTTATTTTTATTACTTGTTTTATACAGCATCATTATAAATTTGATCAAAATTTTAAGAAATATTTACCCTTAAATATAATATAGGTATAAAATAAAAAAGTATAATATAGTATAGTATGTACCTACGCCACAGTTATAAGAATTCGCTTGAACATTTCGTTCTCGAATTTTTATATAACCATTGTCGTCAGACCGATGTCGATTATTCGAAACTCAAATCGTATATAATAGATATGATAAAAGTTCACTGAACATTTCAATATAAATTTAATTCAATATTGTGAAAAATACTATGGAAGTCTTACCATTTTAAATTAATTACTATGAGATATAAAATCTATAGTAAAGGTATCTATACTAGGTACTCTGTGAATCAGTGTGTCAGATTTAAATACTTTAATAGGGACTCGTCACAGGGTATTATATATCATAAAATTTAATTAAATAAAATAGGTAGGTACAAAATTACTTCAAACCAAAAATAAACAAAAATAATAAATATTAAATAATAAAAGTTATAACGATAAGAAAATGTATTACAATTTTAGATATTGGGTAAAAGAAAGTTGCAAAAAACAGGTAGGTGGAGTGGAATTTGAACCAGCTTACCCATATCGAACGTTTATTGCCCTTTTCATTAAGCTACAGAATCGATGATAAAGTTATCGAAATTTTTCTTATTTAAACTATTCAGATAACGGATAACACTCTTACGTATAACAACAGACAATATATAAGCACAATTAGAAGGAACGTTCCAATCGGTTGGAGATGATCAATAGGCAAATAAATGTTGAGTCGAGCGTTAAAACATCCAGAAAACACGAATCTGAAATCCGTAGGGTCGAAAAAGACCTATAATGACTGCTGAAGCCAATTTTGGAAGTTCGAGGCGATAATACGATGACTCGGGAGAACGTTAAATTATAACAGAATTCGACGAGCTGAGAATCGAATTTTTTATTTCCGGCGTCGAAAGCTCGGAGAAAAAGTGAAAACACAGAAAAACGAAAGGTGTAAAAATCACAAAACGGCCGGATAATAGTTTGAAACGGTAACAGCAAAGGAATAGTCGTCGAGCCGTGCTGAAAACGGTCTGGAGAATTAAATAATAAATGGTACTATTTTTTCATAGAAAAAACGGTTTTCGGAATTAGAATGTTATATAATATTATATTTATTTATATAAATAAAGTTTGTGTTCATTTGAACTACGTATAATATAGTACCTAGTATTAAACACTGTAGCAAGTTCGTATTTTTTTATTGATATTTCATAGATTCCCATCTGCTGGTAATAGTGATATAAAAATTCGAAAATAATAAGTCCGACCGAATTCATATATGCAAAGTAGGTACCCACTATATATAATTATAACTATATTATAATTCAAATCGTAGGACATTTGTGGTGTTTTTCAATATTTTTATTAAATATAATTTATTTAAAATCTGTGAAATCCGTTACACTCGGAAGAGAACCAAACGAAGCAAGTTTCGAGTAGTTATAGAAATCCGAGAATAGTAAGTTCAATTAATTTTTGAATTACCTATCTATTTTATCAACCTAAAAAACAGAAATACTTTATATATCAAGGATTATCTTCTAGAAAGTTAATTCCAGATTCTGCTGCAGTAGAAATATTTTTAAAATTAATTAATTAACAGTGTTATTTCTCAAAGTACTTCAGTTACCGACTATTCCAGATTCCGATAAAATAAATAATACGTAGTATACGAATTCCACTGAATAGTAAATCCATTTATGTGGTGTTTCACTCAAAATACGTTAAACTTGCAAGGTGTCACATTGAAATGCGATTATAAACTCAAGGTTTTGCCCTTAAAAGTGTTGAACTTACAAGTAGTTTCACATAATTGGAGTTACACTTACAAACAGTTGCACCCGGTAGGTGTTGAACTCAAGCTAAATATTTTATATTATAGTAAATTATAAAATAAGTATGTATAATACCTACATTACGCATACCTACGTCGATGTACTAAACTCTGATCTCTGTTACCTATCTAAAATCTCTATATGAAATTGAATCGTATTTATATACGCAAACGAGTTCTCCTTTTTGCACACTTCTTCACAGGAAACTAAAATATAAAAAAATCTAAAAGTAGCGTTATTTTGCACATATATGTTGTAAAAAAAATGCTCAAATAAGTTGTTGAATGTGGATAAGCCCTTAGATATGACTGAGGAACAATGCACTGTAGCGACAACCATAGTCTCTCGACCCATAACCACTATTGTTGCACTTATTACCGAAATCTGGGTATGGAGGGACACCGGACACAGTAATTTACAAAAACAAAAGGAGAGGGCACTTCCCTCATATCTAAAATACTAGGTCGTGTCTAATCATTTTACAACCAAAAGATAGTACCAAACTATATCTAATTAGGATAAAAATATTACCAATATTGTTTTATGACGATAATTGTTTTTTATTCTTATAGATGGTTTAATTCCAATACAATTCTGCTCATTGATTTACAGTAAATATATATTAACTTACAATATTTTAATAAAATATAATATAAAAAAAATAACTCTTTCTGATATTAACAAGTGTTATAGCCGTTTATTTAATTGTTTAGAATTAAATTGTAATATATTTAAAATATGTGTTGGCAGTGGCATAGGCATATCCAAGATTACTTATGGGTGGGGGAGTGGGAGGGTATAGGTAGACTAAATCACATAACTTTTGAAAATTTTAGAAATTATTGAAAAAATTTTCATAATGCATAATTTATACTTCTTTTTTCAACAGCCCAAGGGCTAGTTTACTGAAATTTTTCACTCTTCATAATTTTTTACATTTCCTATTAATTCACAGTACGATCTTTAGTCTATGTTTTTTACTATTTGACTAATGTAGTTAACGGTAGTTGCCTTCTGCTATTTTTCCCTCTATGACACCTTTATTATTCTGCTATTTAGATGGTTAAAATGTAGTATATGTCCAATTAACTTGGCCCATCTTATTTTTAAGATATTTGGAGAGCTTTTTTATTCTCCTACTCTTCGATAAACTTCTTCATTTATTATGTTTTTTGTGCAGATTATTCTGAGCATCCTCCTGTAGAACCATGTCTCTAATGCTAGGAGTCTTTTTTTCTTCTGTTTTACCTATGGTTCATGTTTCACTTCCATACAATACTACACTCTAAACATAAGCCTCTAGTAGATTTTTTCTTAATTTTATGTCAATAATTCTAGATAAAAAATATACCTTTCTTGCTTTGAATTCCACATTTAGACTGGTTTATTCTATTTATTATTTCCTTGGTTCTACGGTCATTCTCAGTTATCTTGCTTTCTAGGTATTTGTATTTGTTCACTTGTTCAAAGGGGTCGCTATCCAATATTGTTTGAGATTGGACTCCTTCATTATAGCTATAAGCAAGGACTTTAGTTTTTGCTTTATTTATTTTCATATTATATTCATTTTTCATTTTTTAGTACATAATTTCTAGTATATTCTGTGAGTCCTCTTCTTTATCTGTTATTAACGCTATGTACCTGATCTGAAAATCTTTGCATACCTATCTATTCTTTCACTAGTTATTCTTATCCCTACTTTAATTTAATTTTTGTTTATTATTATTTATAATGATGGAACATAAATTCCTCAAAACTTCAAAACATCCTTGAATCAAAATTAAACCACTATAGAGATGAGAAGTTAAACTATGCTTTATTAAAAGTCGATTTTTAATAATAGAATTAAAAATTAAAGTATATAGCATGGCAAAATGCGTAAAAATTAACAGTGGCTATGATATTTCTTTAATTCTAATACATAGAATTTATTAGAAAAACAAACAGATCGATTAAAACTAGAACAATAATATCCTAGACAAAAGTCCCCTAAAAAAAATCCCTAGACAAAATCTTCTTGATTGTATACTTTATATATAGGATATCATATATACAGGGAAACACCTTTCATTGAAGTGAATTATTGAGAAGACTATAGATATAAAACGAACGGAAAATATAATATATTTTTAAATCGTTAATTTCAGTACCTAGGTTAGGTATTATTTATAGGTCAGTGGATTGTTAAGCATAAAGGATGCCATACGTTTAGTTTATCACATTTATTTTATAGAACATGTTAAGGAATTTTCAATAAAAATAAAAATTTAACGGAATTGTGTCTTCAATAATTGTTATTGATTTTTTTCGTATCGCAGTTTGTAATATTAATATACGTTTTATTCTAATATTATATTTTCGAAGAGAATCTTCGAACCTTGGAGATTCGTATACAATTGCTACATCTGGTTTTTACAATATTGAGTATAAGTGACAATAGAATCCAGAAGTCGACGAAGATTTGTGTTACAGGGATATTGCACAATGGCCAGTAAAATAATATATTCCACACCACGCTATAGTCAAACTAAATTATTTACTACACCGTTAGAATTTTAGATAGAGCATGATATTAATGGATCATAAATTTCATACTAAATAAAATAAAATACACATCACATGATAAAATAGAGAGAATAAAACTAACGCAGATTTGTTATAGAAATTTCGCCTTTACTCTATACGTCTCTATTAATAAGTATACCAGAATCTAAAAAATTATTCATATTCTCCATCGATATATAACCTAAAAACCCAACCAACAGTAAAGTAGTAAAGTAGGCTTTGTAGTTCCATTACATCGAATCCTAATACATCTACAAATAAGCCGGGTTTTTACGATTATATTAAATATTGTATCAAATCAAAATATACCATGAGATCTGTGAGAAATTATATAATTTGAATTATTTTACTAAAATAAAGTTAATAAAATATTTTTAACATTAATTGAATATTGTAAAAAGATATATACCTCCTAATGTTTTATAATTATACACAAACATATTTTTTTAGACGGTAATCTATATAATAATAATGAATTGAGTAAGTATTTATTCTCAAATATGTTTTATTTAATTGGATATAAAATTATAAATAAATACCTTATTTTTATATTACATGTTTTACTAGAAAAAATATATTGTTAATATATGCAACTAATTTATTTTGGAATTAATAACGAAATTATGAAGTATATCATGCAATTAACTCGTTGACTACATATTTAATTAAAAATATATTGCGTTTATTTTATCATTGGAATCAAATATTCGTGAAGAAGGAAGGAGTCAAATGGGAGTCTTGGTATAAAGACCATTATTAATAGCTAAATTACTCTATTTAAAGTATTATTAACAAGTAATTGTTTGATATTTTCTATATATTAGATTTCATAGATTACATAGCTAAGTTTGTATAGATAGGAAATCAACAAATACTTTTTTCTTTACTACTAATTCTTGTTTTTTAAAATTGTTTCATTTTGTTTATTATTCATAAATTGTAAAAAAAAAAAAAATCATATAACTAGAATATAATATTTAACTTTTTTTAACACAGTGTTCAAGTACTTACATAGGTACTTATACTAGTTTTAAATAGTAGATATTATGGTCATGGTAATAATATATACCACACCACGCTATAATCAAACTTAACTACAAAGTTAGGATTTCAGGTAGAGCATGATATTAACGTATCATAAATTTCATACACCCCACATGATAAAACAGATGAAACAAAACTAACCCAGTTTTGTTAAAGAAATTGTGCCTTTATTATATACGTCTCTATTAATAAATATACAAGAAATATCTGAGCTTTTAAAAATTATACATATTTTCCGTCGATATATAACCTTAAACCCCCACCAATAGTAAAGTAGTATAGTAGGCTTTGTAGTCCAATTTTATCGAATCCTAATACATCTACAAATAAGTCGGATTTTACGGTTATATTAAATGTTGTATCAAATCAAAATATTCTATGAGATCTGCGAGGAATTATATAATTGAATTATTTTACAAAAATAAAGGTAATAAAATATTATTAACATTAATTTAATATTGCAAATAAAATATATAATGTATTATAATGATATACAAACATTTTTTTAGACCCTAATATAAATTATAATGATGAAGTGGGTAAGTATTTATTCTCAAATATGTTATATTTGATTGGATATAAAATTATAAATAAATACCTTATTTTTATATTCCATGTTTTTTAAAGAAAAAAATATTTTGATAATATATGCAACTTATTTATTTTGGAATGAATGACGATGTTATGAAGTAGATACATACAATGAATTCGTTGACCACATATTAAATTAACAATATATTGTGTTTATTTTATCATTGGAACCAATTATTCAAGAAGAAGGAAGGAGTTGAGTGGGAGTCTTGGTATAAAGACTATTATTAATAGCTGAATTACTCTATTTAAAGTATTATTTACATGCAATTGTTTGATATTTTCCATATAGTAAATTTCATAGATTACATAGCTACATTTATATAGATAGGAAATCAAAAAATCCTTTTTTCTTTACCACTAATTCTTGATTTTCAAAATTGTTTCTTTTTGTTTATTATTTATAAATTGTAAATAAAATACAGAAAAATGTATGCAACTCGAACATAAAATTTAACTTTTTTTAACACAGCGTTTAAGCGGTCTAGGACGTTTTTGCGTAGCCGTTTTGGTGTCGTTATCACCCGATAGATATTACCTACTACACATTTTTACGATATATCATTTATTTATATAATTTAATATTATACAGTAGCAGAAACCATATTCAAAATTCGTTTTTCATTACCAATATACTTTTTTTTTAGGTGGGCTTCCACCAGTAACCAATTGCTCATAAAAACATCTCTACCTGACTGGATTTTATTAAGGCAATTTATAAACGACCATATTGTTGGATTAGTTACACCTATTTGAATATTCAAACGTCAATTAGCAGCTTCGGTATGATTATTTGTTCGAGTTTAATGTGTCCTCACCCGTTGATATAAATTCCATATATTAAGATAAAACAGCGGTGATCGACGACCCACATTTCTTCAATTTTATCGTACAATATAATATTCCTGGAACCATTCAAGTAATAGAATAATTTCATCAGATAATTCATCAGCAAACAAATCTGTTGCTAGGTCCAGGTCTTCAATAGTTACAAATACTAATGAAATTATCATTTTCACCATTACCGAATAATTTGCATTATTATTATAATTTGTTATATTCCTAAGTCCCCCATTTTTTTTCTGAAATTTTTTGCCAAGTAATTATAACACCCCTGTATCATATATACCTATATATGATTATATTATCTATATACCCCATATATATATATGCATGTATATGGTTTGTACCTATGTACCAATTAAATAAACAGCTGTTACATGGAATAAATAAATATTCAGCTGACTAATACGATCATCACTACACATATGTTTCATAATTCTTATAGAGGGGGCAGTTTTGAGTGGAGATAACTGGCCTTCCTGGCCGAGTTTATAAAAGTATTGCGCACACTATCACGAGCGTTCTTTTCTTGCCTACTGAGTGTACACTAACACTGCCATATACACGGTTGCTGACGGTACCGCGGATTGTGTATATGTATAAGATAGTTATACGGCTTTCAGGAGGTAATGAACGGGACATTTTTGGGCAAATTTTACCCATGTTACAGCCGACCCTACCGTTTGTGTTGTAACAGACGTTGAATCCACTTTTTTCTATTTCATTTCTCTTTATTCAATGTTCAGTGTATCGTTGTTATTCTAGTTGCTTGTCTTACTTTACAAAAATCTAAAATATATTTCTTTTTACACCTACATAACTTTCCTTCAGATTTATTATTTTTTCAATCCTAATTCAATATCTAGTTTTTGAGTTTATATTGTTCAAACAACCTTTGATTGTGATACGTGAATCATATAGCTCGTCATTAGTTAGAGGGGTGGTACAATTAATTATACTATCAGATTATATTGATCCGATAGGAGGACGAATGTTCAAGGTATAGATAAGTGTGCTAGATAGTGGTAAAAACTGGATCCACATTAATTGAGTCTAATTTAAATTATTATATT
>JAIPRL010012413.1:0-12079 GCA_025469235.1 Pemphigus obesinymphae | reverse complement strand
TACTTTTTAATTTTGTAACTAGTAATGTAACTTAGTGACTTTCTAAAAATAACTTACCCAATACTGAACTAGATTGTACCATTAGTGTAATTTGAAAATAACTGAATATTTCTTAATAAGTACCTATCATATACACGGCTTGTATGTAAAGTTATAAGGTATCATCATAGATTGCTAAAAATTTTAAAATTTAACACAATCTGCATATCTATCTAATAGTTTGATGTTAACAATTGCTTAACAATTGTGTGTAAGTGAGTAAGATTATAAGATATAGATGCACACATTTGTAATTTCTGTATATATCTGTAATAGGTAGGTATATTGACTATAGTTAAATTTTTTTTTTTTTTAATAAAATAATTAGTTTTCACATCTTTTTGTATTATATAATTCATCCTACAACATAAGTTGTATACACTTTACAACGTAAATTCTACATTAATAGACGATTGGTATTTAGTATTGCATATTTGTGTAGATTATGTAGGATGTAAAATTAATTTTGTCTATTTAGGTAGGTACCTATATAATATGTTGTATAAATTTAAGTTTACAACCAACAAGAACGTAATGTACTCGCATAAATACAATTAAATATAATGAATTAATTTAATTCTATGAGTAATTGATTCGAAATTACAACATTATATATTATACATTATAATTCGCGTTATACTATTATAGTATATTCAAATAAACTAACTTGGCGGCATTTTTGATTTGGATAATAACTCAATATAATTAAATAATACTTTTTGATAATAACACGTTTACTGATAAAAATGGATATATTAGTGAGTGATAAAAAGGATAGGTATTCAATTACTCGATAAATTCTTAATTTCCAAAAGCATATCACTATTATCAGTTATCGGGTAACAAAGAAAAAAAAAATAGTAAATAAAACTGAATATTTTCAAATGATCGGGTACTATGAATTTGCCGATAGACCGTAAATAAAAATTGGCCGAAGTAGTGAGTACGTGTACGTAAGTATACGACCGTGTGCCCGCGTATTAAATAAAAATGTTTGGCTATACGCACTAACGAAAAAATCTATGAGTGGGTAATACCCCACCGTATACCATCCACTACATCCCTGCAGTACAATTATTGTAGGTAGGTAAAAAAGAAACCTCCGTTAGGCATATAAGTTGAGTGGGATCTTCAGGTAAACATGGTTTACCTACAAACGGCAATGTGATGTAAGTGAAAGGATGCGCACTTTCACGACGAGCTCGTGACGGATCCGCACGAGACTACCTACTTTCTCCGCGTATGATAACGGGCTCGCCGACCGATACGCGATAAACATAACGGTCAACGTGAAGACGTACGCATCCTATACTCTGTATACTCTACGTACGTTTTCTCAATTTCTATGATACTCATGTAAATTTAATTTTAATTAGGTACCTATCATTTATTATTTGTCGTGTTCAAAGTCGGAAAGATGAGACTTCGGTGGTTTTCCTTGCCAATGCTCGTATGCTTCATGCTATGCCTGTGCGTAGTTCTGTTGGCGGTCAACTACTTCGAGCTCAACTCGATTCAGTACGAACACATTAAGTTTCATCACGGAAATCAGCCGTTCACCGAATCATCGCCACTGTCATCCCATCGGCCCGCCGATACGGTGAAACGACCGTCGTACATCGTTCTCGCAAAACACGTAAGCTATTCATATTTCGTACGATAGGTGTACCTAATATTACTGTCAGACATAGCTGGTTACCATGTTAGTAGGTATACTACTTTGTCGTTTCGGATATGTCATTTTGAACTGAATCCGGATCTGTGTTTTCAGGCGGATGCCGGCCATTTGGTACACGTCTTCGACGTGTTCAACGTTTACGGATACACCAGGAGACCGTTCGATCAGAAGGTCGATTGGGACGTGATCTGGGCTCACGAGTATCCGTTCAAGACGTATGGTGATAAAATTCAATTTTCCAATTTGAAGCCTCATCAAAAAGTAAGATTTCTACGTCAACACAATATGCATATCTACATATTTGCTATATTTATAGAAATGTTCTGTATATAATGATTGAGTACCTACCTAATTAAATAATAATAACACATACCCATGCCTACCTATAACTTGTACGAATGTTATAAAGTTCATTATTACATTATCTGCCATAGTTCATACAATAAGTATAGATATAATACATTCAGAATTATACAATACTTAGTATAAAAATAAAATTACCAAGTGCACATTTTTAGTGATAATTTTAAGATAGAAAAAAATTTTTAATTTGAACACTTTGCTTGATAGCGACAATATATATATAATATATTAAATATCACATACGTATAGGTACATAAAATAACAATATAATATTTTAAAATATTAATCTTAATTTGTCTTATCTGAACATATTCTTCCAAAGTTTGTTTTTCTTTTTAAAAACAAACTCATAATCTTCATCTATTTTTCTGAAACTACTAATTTTTGTATTTTAGCTATTCGACACTAAGCATGTCAAATTGTTCAAGTACCTATCATCTAGTTATTCCGATCTGCTGTGGTAGTATTTTATTTTAAGATCTATAAATCAAGATACATTTCTATAATAAACCTTCTAAAAATAACTTGTAGAAATACTAATTTGAACAAATAAATATTGATAAATATATTATTATTGTAATAGTATTCATCAGTTGTGGTGTATGAATAAAATATATGGGGAGACTGCACATTTTTGTACCTATTGATTATTCATATAAATTCCTTTATAAATTTATACTTTAAATTATGGTATATAATAAATGGTGTATTTCATTAATTTTCATAAAATATCAGGTAATTAATTATATTTTTTCAATTCAACTTTGTAAGTAATTTATTCAAACTAACATGTACATACTTTATATACTTATTTAATAGTTTAGTATAAATGATGTTAGGATGTATATAGAAATGAAATTTAAATTTCATGATGGATGAGGAAATTTGGGGCACAATGATTACGGCACATGACCGGGTATGTTTACGAGTAGACTAGTCTTTCTGTCTGTGTACAAAACCTGCCGCGACCCCACAAACTTTATGTCTATTAGAAATTAGATTCTCGCTCAACCGTCTATACCGGTTTCCAACACTATCCCGATTTTACAATTGTCGTGGTCGTTATTATCACAAATTATTATTTATATTGCACACATAATAATATACAGCCTACGCCATAACAAAAAATAGATAAATAATAAATATACAATATAATACATTGTTGAAAAAAATATATTTTTGGTGGAAAGTTGAAAAAATGATCTTCTTTTTCGCTGTGTTAAAAATGATTGGAAAGATGCCAATGGTATTTATATAATTTATTTAAGTTTAATTATATAATTTAACTATGTTTATTGATAATTTACATTATTTTATTTGTTAATTTTTTTTTAGGTCAACCATTTCCCTGGTATTGGTTTTATAACTAATAAAATTGATTTAGCCACATCAGACATAAAATATGTACCCCCAGCTTTTCACATGCCATTAGAAAAATCAAAATTCTTCGCATTTGTAAGTTGAATAATATAATAATTATAGCGGTAGCATTCATTATAATCAAGCATAATATTATCAAAATACCAGTGCCGAATGTATCTTAATACATTTTAGTTACACAATCTATTGTGATCAATTAGTGTAAAAAATACATATAACATTGTTTATATATAATAACATTTTAATAATATAATCTTAATAATAGCATGTCACATTGCAGTGTTTCTGTATGTGGAACATTGGCGGAAATCAGGTGGCTAAGACTATAAGTACATAATTACTAACTAAAATTTTTTTTTCTCCACTCTATATTAACGTTTTTCAACTTTAATATTGATACATAATATATAATTTTACACTTCATATCATAGTACATCACCATTGACAACAGACTTTTAATGAAAATTACTAATGAATCAAATCATAATTTATTAACATGAAAAATAAATAAATTATAGATTATAGATGAGAAAAAAATAATTTACTATTTAAAACTTATCAGTCTTAAAAATAAAATAACATTGTATTTTTTTGTTGGGTACTTATATAATTTATATTTTAGCTACCTATATATTTTTCATTAGATTTTTCGCTTCCTAAATAGGTTTTACATTTTGTTTTATTTTTCTACATAACATTGAAAATACAGTTTCTTTGTTAAGTCTTTGATTTAGTCATACTTATATTTATATTTCTTTTCATTATAGTTACCTACCTTAATACAGGCTGGATAGACCTTGAATTTAGATACCCTAAATTATTGCAGCTTGTCACATTGATAATGGATACAGAATTATTTACTGATTTGGAGTCTGTGTGTTCTTCCACACAAACATTAACATTTTCATATTTAATCGCTAAACTAAAACAAAAATGGGTATGGGTTTGTGAAAACCAGACATGTTACTTTTAATAAAAAAAAAAAAAAATGTTTTTAAGTTTCTACAGTATCTATTTAAATATAATAATTTTTCAAACCATTTTTGAGGGGATTACCAAACTTTTAGGGGGGTTAAGTCCCTTCTAATTTCCGCTAATGATGTGGAACATGCTTTGGGACGTGTACATTTCTAGAAAACAAAATTATTTTAGAGTATAACCTCTAAAAAATAAAAATTGTGAGATAATCTACATTTTTACATGGGTGATTTTCAATAAATTATTATTAGTCAAGCTATAAGACTTTTAATAATAGACAATTCCGACAAATTCAAAGTCTTATAACTACTTTTATTAATTTTATTGAAAATTGCCCATATAAAACTAGATCATTTTACGATAATAAAATTTTTATAGAGGTCATCAAATAATACCTATTATAAAATCACTCAGTTTCTCAAAAACATGTATTTTCTAGAACACATTTTGCCTTACTTTAATAATTTTTTAATATTTATTAATACTTCACAATAAAAATATGTTACTGGACTATTAATTAATTCTGAAATTTATGTAAATGTTTTTCAATTAAAATTTTCATATATCTAAGTTGCCTATACAGAACCCCCTAAAAACGGGTGTGTAACATTCTCTTAATAAAAATATGTTTAATGTCTATACTATAATATTAAATAATATACAAATTGATTCTAATTCATAGTACATATACAAGTAATTCAATTAAAACTAAATTTGTAGATGCATCATGGCTGTATTCATTTTCTCCACTACCAAAATTCCCCTGACAAAGCAGTAATTTTCCAGAGAGAAATCATTTTTCTCTAAAAAAAATTTTTACTAATTCTTATAATATTCATTATCATTTATTATTATTGTCTTAGGCTAGAAAATACCCTCGTAAAATGTTTGTACAAAAGCAAAACAATCACCGTGGTATTCAAATTAAATCACTGAATGAACTGGATTTTAATTCAACTGGAACATTTATTCAAGAATATATTGATAATCCTTTGTTAATAGATGGATATAAATTTGATATTGGAGTTTATACAATTATTACATCAATAGATCCACTTAGGGTGTATATATACAATGGAGATATTTTGTTCAGGTACTACATTCAAATTATTTATACAACTGAAAATGGTACATTATATATATTTTTTCTAATCTTTATATGTATCTACATAAAATATATTGAAAACAAAATAAATAAGTTGTTTAGAAAATTACTTTTATTTGAGTAATATCAAATAACATAAAATAAAATACATTTTAAAATTAATAAATATTAATTAATTATACAATTGATTAATAAAATATTTAATACATCAAATAATTTTATAATATAAAAATATATTTAATTAAATTGTATGATTAATGAATTATTATACTTCTGCATTTATTTAATTATATAACTATAAATATTATATAATTTTTAATTATTAAAATTTACTATTTAATAACCATTTAATCATCATTACTATATGATACATCTTTTATACTAATATTTAGCTAACATGAATTTTTATCAATTATATAATATTTTATTTTAGCTTTATTTATTTCTTTATGCATGTAATCTTTTAGGTGAGCTATGGTCTTAAAATTAGATATTGGCAGGGGTATGATGGTCTGCAGTTTATGACTACCTGGTTCTATGACTTTGAAATGCATTTTAAACAGCTGATTGACTCATTGGTACTATTGGAACAATAGTCCAAGTCCATTAGAATTTCTCGTAAAATTTATTATTCCATCCTTGTTGGATTCATCAATAGTTCGATTAGCTGTTTAACCTTTGTTTCTTATATATTTATCATATTGGTGTCCAGAAAAACACGGATCGTATGGCTTATATAAGGTTGGTTTTTAGTCTAGATTATTGATTTTAATTTTTATATCAGTTTTTATAAAATATGAAAGTATGTGTAAGAATATTTATTTTACATATTTTTGGGACAAAAGTTTTATAAATGAGTTGTTTTTAATTTTTAGTTATATATATATTTTATTAGTAGTTGTCAATGTTTTGAATAAAAATATACTTATTACTACAAAATATGTAAACTGCTATGTATTAATAAACTATGTGCCTATATTATAAATTAAAGCAATTAATCTTGGGCTTCTTTACTTACACTTATAATCAATAAACAAAGCTTAACCTTTGAGTGCTGCTGTCGGGTATACGCTTTTGTTCTATTATAAAATCAGGTGTAATAGCTACATAAACGAAATAGAAAATGTTTTCTAGAGAAAAAAATAACAAATCAATTTGAAAAAATACAATTTCGTTCAATTCCAATGACGTTACAAGTAAATATGTATTTTGTCATTTCCAGTGATTACCAAACATAGTTATGATATTACATCCTAGCAAGATAATAAGTTTATGTTATTTTAACATCATGATTTTAATGGTAATGTTTTTGATTGTGAGTTGTGACAATATCATTTTTAAATATTTTGTTGTTGTGTATGGTTTATATTGATATACACAAGATTTGGAAACTACTGGTTCACAAAAACAAAAAAATGGATAACTTGGTCAAAAATTAATTTTTTTTATAAAACTTTTTTTCCTCAGTTTTCATTTTTATTAAGCATTTATAAATGAGAAATTTAAAATTATTAAAAATTGAAAATGAATCCAGCATAGAACATACTTTAACAAAAAATTAATTCAGCAGTCAAAGGGTTAATGCATATAAATTCTTCCAATAATAACATTTTTTTTAAACTAAAATAATAATATTAGAATTAGTAACATTATTAATTATTACGAGGCATGTCCTAAAAGTAAGGTCTCCATTATTAAATTAATCGAAAAAAAACTATAATCAAAAACTTTTTATGTGGGTATATATGAGTTATTTCTTTACGTAATTGCCATTTAATCGGATGCACTTTTCAAGGTACACTGGGAGTTTCTGTATGCCAGCCTCAGAGAAACTTGCCGTCTATTTCTTTTCAAGGTATTACGTGATTTCTTTCTTCAGTGCTATATCTTTCTCCATCCTTTTTCTTCCTAAATGCTTCTTTAAGTTCAAGAACAAATGATAGGCGGTTGGAGTAAGGTTTTGGCTGTGGAAAAGATGGGAGATCATGTCCTAACCAAACTGGTCCAAAAGGGATTTTGTGTCAAGGGTAACATTGAGCCAAGCATTGTCAGGAGGAGATAAACCCTATTTGTCAGCATGCCTCGCCTTCAATTTTGTATGGCTTAGCAAAGTTTTTTTAAAGTCTTTAATATAAACTTACATTGATAGCCGTCTCAATAGACATAAACTCGATCAGAAGAACCCATTTCCTTTCGCAAAAAAAACTGAGCATACACGGGAAGAGAGGTAGCAGCCGCTGACATAGAGGTGTTCATTTCAGACACAAACTAAACATCTGATCAAGTCAGGTGACCTTCTGTTGGAAAGGGGCTACAATACACTTGAGTATTATTAACTTTGGAAAAATATATCTTCCAGCGCTAGGAGCGTGGAGACCTTACTTTTAGGACATGTCTCGTAACATTAAAATTTATCATGAACTATTGTATTATGTAGATGTTTTATAATATAGGTGTATTTATATGAAAATATATTGAAATTGAATGTACACAATTATTTATTTGTTATTATTATTATTGTACATATTTTGGATGTGTATGTAATTGTGTTTAATTTTAAATGTATTGTTTGATTGCACTTCTAGATTTTGTCCAGAAAAATATCATCCATTTGATCGTAATAATATAGACAAATACGTTATTGGAGATGATTATTTACCAACATGGAAAGTACCGTCTTTAAAAAAATATTATGTCAATCAAGGAGCTTCAATGAAAGTGTCTGTTGAATCACATTTGAAAACGTTGGGTGATTATCAAGTCAATAGATTTATATTAAATTATAAAGGTAATAGTAATAATAAATATATAGTAAAATATCATTTTTTGATATTTATAGGAAAAAATGCATCTAAAATATGGGAACAATTGGAAGACGCCATAAGAATTGTATGTTTAAAAAAAGAGTCAATGATAATAAATCTAATGAAAAATTATAAGTCAAAAACAAACTTTTTTGAAATGGCACGTTTTGATTTTGTTGTAGATAATGATTTGAATGTGTTTATAATGGAAGTTAGTACCCAATATACTTATCTGTAGTATTTTAGAGTATTTTATTTTAATGTGTGTCTTAATTTGCTTTTAGGTAAACATGTCTCCAAATTTATCATCTGCTCATTACTTACCAAATCGTTTACTTTATGAACAAGTGCTGTTCAATTTATTTGCTATTGTTGGCCTGACTAATTTTGAACGGTTGGATCAAATATTTGTTATAATGCATATTATTAGATTTATTGATAAAATTTCATGTTTACAACAAATGAATAACTTAATTAATATAAAATAATAATATTATCAATAGTATTGTATTAAAATATGTTTTTCAATATTGTTTATAAATTGAAAATATTCAAACAAAATTGTATCAACTATGGTAGAAGTAAAATATTGAAAAAAATGAATGGTATTGTATATGTTGGAAGTTTCAAAAATGTATTGATCCCTGAAATCATATACAATATCAAATGAAATTGGTAGTCTGGATGAATCTATGGCGGGTCCCACACTATTCATGTACTTGGCAAACATGATGATAGTGGTCGATTTCTCATCTGATGATTATGCCGTTCCCATATGACCCATATATTCGCTGATTATTCTGCTATCTTATATACATGATTATTTTAAATTAATTCGACTCGTATTGCATTTTCCAACAACTGATGGGAAATCACAAATGAAAATAATCGTTATGCTTTACGATTAATACTTATATATATTATATATTAATACCCATACAATTCATAAAGTTGAAATAAATGGTTACCAATTAATCGGCTAATTCACGAGTCTCGTGGGACCAGCTTTAAGCAGTAAATAGTTAATAGTTAAGACAGCTTCATTGCTGATAAGTGATAATAAACATAGAATTAGTTAAATTTTAATTACCTAGTTTAATTTTTAATAAAAATGTACTCCAATGATAATTAAATAATACTATTGAAAAATGTTTTTTCAATTTATTAGGGTTCATTAATATTTTTTTTTTAAATTAGTATTATGTTATAATTTAATAAAACTGTATTGTTTGAATGTTTAGTAAAGAAGACAGTATTAAAATGGCAGTGTCAACAAAAAATATAGTGGCATACCCAGAAATGTGTACTAAAATGGATTGTAATTTATGTGATTCCGAAGACTGTCTGTTATGCAAACCTTGTATGGACAGTGATACAAAAATTCAATTAACAAATGCTTATCGAGAGTATATTGATCGTCATGATTGCAAAAGAGTTTTTCCACCAAAATTTGTAAGCATTATGTAATAGTATAATTTCTGTAATGCTGAATTTTAAAAATTTTAATTTGTATTATTATTTTTTAAATAATATTTTGTGTAAAGTAAATAAATTAAAATGAAATAAATTATTTTTCAAAATATCGTTGATATATTTAATTTTTGCATGATTGAAGCATATCTTATTTAATACATTTATATCATTATTTTTCAGAATCAAAACTCAACTCTGAATGATTCTGTTGATATTAGCAGTTATAGTTTGAAATCACGTTTGATATACAAATGGTTTCTTGGAAAATGCATTACAGACTCAGAATGGTGCTAATTAAATTATATATGGAACCAAATAAAAATAAAGTCAATTATACTGTTAATCAAAATGTATAAATTATATTTTTATGTTTGTATTTTATTGTTTTTATATTATAATATTTTGATTGAAATGATCAATATTAGTGTTTTTTTTTTTACTTAGGAATAATGAACATTGAGTGATTAAAATCTTCTAATCTGATCCATTAAGTTATAGAATTATGATAATTTTAGGTATATTAAAACTATTTATATAATATTATCTATATTAAAAATTATATATGTAGGTAGTATGTACATAATATATAGGTGAATTTTCAAGTTATAATTGGATGATTCTCAGTTATATATTATATTCCTTTTAATCTTATATATTTTATGTATTCAAAAATAAAGTACAATCATGTGTTTTTATAAATTAAAACAATTATAAATGAGTAGATTTTATGTAGGTATATTTATTTAAAATTAAATAATTTTAATAATAATATAGGTAACAATTAATATAATATTATTAACTGTGGTAAATATTTATGTATAATAATCTAATTTCTATTGACAGTTAAGTAAAACCGGTATTTAAAAAGAATGACATTCATGAACTCATGTTCATGCTATCAAGTTCATATTTTGTGAACAACACGCGAACACTAAGCGTTTCTGTCAAATAAAACATAAAGGACGTTTATATTTTAAGAAATGTACACAATTAAATTAAAAAATATTTATATTTTATTATAAATCCTATTAGATTTAAATATAATTATAAGAATATAATGCTCAAAAATCAATTCCATTCCGTAAGCCTGTCATAAAACGAAAAAGATATTTTCTTTAACTGTAATTTATTGGTACATATATAAGAAAAATGTATACTTCATTCATTCATAATTAATTAATTAAAATTGTGATGAACCAGATGAACACATTCACTTTTTTTCAAAGAACATATTCACATTCACATGTAAATGTGTTCTTTTTAAATATGTGAACAAGTTCATTTTTTACATTTTGAACGTAAGCGAGAACAATTAAAATTTTTAGATGTGTTTTAAGTTTTCTAATGTTCTCCTTTACGTGGTATCAAAATGTAGCGATTTCGTAACTCCAGTGTTTTATGTTCGGGTAAATCTAGATTTTAGTCTCTTATTTTGAATGTGTACCTACCGTTCTCTTAATAGTGACTTAGCCTCATTTTTTGTAGATGAGTTAATGAGTAAACAATGAATTGTATTATTTATAATCACTTTAAACAATGATTACACATAACAATAATGATATAAAATCTATGGTAAGTACCAAAGTTGCTCCGTCCCAATATTTTAGATACGGGTTTATAAAATAAAATAGGTTAGCTAAAAAAACGAGGCGTTTGAATATTTTTTCGCATAACCGTAATTAAATATGCTACCACTGAGGATGAAATCTAATCACGCCTATATATTCATTTGTAGGTACCTACCGGGACAAAAAGTTCTGGACACAATTCTTGACGGTCGGATAATAATTCCGAAATATTTTTAGATATCTTAGATATATATTATATACCTGTTACATGTATATAGTTATAAAGCAGTGCATTTTTTAATTAATTTTCATTGGGCGACAAAATCAAAAATTGATCAAAATATACACTATACACTAGGGTGACCTCATAGGTACGTCCCGTTTTTGAGGATTGCGTCCTATTGTCCCGACAAACTATAAACGCAACGCTTTTTGTCTCGCTTTTAGAATATTAGAGTCCCGTTATTATATTCTTTTTTGTTATCTACCTTTTTTCTAAAACATTTTTGCAAAAAATAGATGAATGACCTTTTTTTTTTTTTTTTAACCATTTTCAAACCTATATATATACGAGGTCTGTTCAAAAAGTACCAGGATTTTATTTTTAATAATTACAAAAATGAAGTTACATATTATTTAAAGATATCGCCTTCAAAATACTCTCCTCCAGACGATATGCAGTGGTTCCAGC
>JAIPRL010012412.1:0-12080 GCA_025469235.1 Pemphigus obesinymphae | reverse complement strand
AGAAATGCGATGGGACAAGAGCGTCTAAATGGTCTTATTCTTCTCAACATTTACAGAGACATCACTATTGAACCACTAGAAATTGTGAACAGGCTATCACAACGAAGAAAAAGATTAAAATTACTTACATAAATTATAATTATTTTTGAGCTTTTTTTTTATTTGGAATATCCTACCTACTATATTAAATAATTAAAATAACCTACACAGTACATAATATATTATATTGGGTAATTTATTTTCAAATTTTTCTTTCTAGGGGCTCATGGTTTCTATTTTGAACCCCTCCCATAGGAAATTTATACCTACGCCCTTGCTAGCGATGAAGTGGTTTTCTCTAACAAAGACAAATTAAAAAATGAAACATTTATTTCTATTATGGATCCATTAATTGTACAACTAAATAAAAGAAAATTAGCATATTCAGATCTATTAAAAAAGTGTGGATTTTTTATCGATATAGAAACAATGAAGTCAAATGAACTACGGGAAAAAGCATTAGAACTTGTAAATGTATATTCGGAAGATTTGGAGAAAGAATTTGTTGAAGAAATTATTTAATTCAGAAAACATTTTTCAAACTTTCCAAACCATAAGAAAAACATGCAAGGAATGTCAAAATATTTAAATAATCCAGCACTAATAAAATAGCCGATTAGCCGATTGACAACACGATTTGGCCGACTGAAGCAACTTTGGGGGCAAATTGTCCCTGTTTGTTATGCCCCTGGCTTTATGGCCATGGCCCCCCTTTATCTATTTACGCTAATGGTATAAAGGGCGGCAAAAATTGGTTGCCCTAGATGCCAATTATGATTGGCACGGCACTGGATTGGATAGAGTTTCAAAGTTTATCTAAAACAGCAAAAAAAGTAAACAAGCAATTAAACATGGATTATAATAACTTAAATCATAAATAATATCAAATATAATGTATTCAAATGATATGTGCACTATTAAATAATTAACAAGTAAATACAGGCAAGAACACATAAGATAACATTGGCCAATGAGAAGTGGTGAATTACAATATAGGGGTTTTGTCATGATACACACCCCATCAGCATGCGTAGCCAGTCAGATATGTATGGCGAATCGAGCCACTCTGACTGTGCTATCAACACAAATACACACAAACACATAATGTGACCGCCGACACGGTCGGTACAGCGTAGCACTTGGTGCACGCAGATTATTTGTTTATCGGGTCCGATGTAATGTAATGTACTAATGTTAACGCGTATTAATATTATACCCCGTCATTCCGTACATCGTTTATAAAAAAGATACAAAATACAAGATACAAGTATCAAAGATACATAAAAGATACAAGATATTCTCAAAAATATAATTATTATTTTCTAGTAAAATTGTTGTTATATGGGAAAATAATATTAATATATAATTAATATTGTTGGTAAGTCACTAGTATACATATAAAACAAATAATTAAATATATATATATAATAATAATAAATCGATTCTTCGGTGGAAATGTTTGAATATTCGACGAAAATATACGGTTATTTTTAACCCATATTGCCGTATTAACAATATATGTACATCACGACGATTACCGTAAGCGTAATGACATTATTTGGGCTTATTATTATTACTATTAATTGATTTTGTGTTTAAATACCTATCATATTATTAATTTTCAATTTATTTAGTTATGAATGTCTGGACAGTGGACATATTGGTCGCCATTCGCCTTTTGTATACTAAAAGAAACCATAGTGAGTATAATTATTATATTATTATTGTATGTAGAAAGTAGAACACGTTAATAACGGTTAAAGCGCCCGGTACGGAAATAATGATCCTGATCAGTAGAATCAACCAAATTTCATGATTTTTATTTTTATTTTATAGATAATGGTCTGAGTCGACTGTCTAGTGATGGGCGGTGGCGATAATAAGATTAATATTAACTCGATTTATTCTATTATTTAATAGTTTTGGTTAATAACAATTACTTATTCTAATGATCGATACAAACCTTATTTCAATAGCGTTATTCGGCGTATTTCAGTCTGTGAATTTTATAATTAGAATGATTATATTTTGATAGTTTATATGAATTAATCGATAGTACAAGTTCTTTGTTTTCACCTATCTCAACCAAATATTTTTATGCAATTTATATAAATATTTTGCAACAATTATTTCCAACTTACGTTTTTTTTTTTTCGTATTGTAGTTTTATTCTTATTATTGCACCTTAAAAAAATTATCTAATTTTTCTATCCAATATATATGTTTATATATCGTGTAGTTGTGAAATGTATAATAATCAAATAAGTCGTCACTTTCCTCTCCCTTTGATGCAAGGTAATTCATTTAAAAGAATTAGGGAATCAAAGTCGAAAATAATCGATACATTCTTTAGCAAGAAGCCATAATTTGAGTATGAAAATCAACAAAATGAATCATCTATACCTACTTCAATATATAAATTACCCGAGTGGCGAGTGCTTATCTCAGGTAATAGAATTATGTGACAAAAATTTATACCCTAATATTCGTGTTCTCTTGCAAATACTCAATACACTTCCTGTAAGTGCTACTACACCGGGGCGATTATTTTCTACTCTCAGGCGCCTTAAGACGTGGCTTCGTGCAAACATAGGAGAGGAACGCCTCACTGGTCTTGTATTGCTCAATATTCACAAAGATATAGCCATCAAAATTGATAACATATTTCAAGATATGAAAAAATAAAACAAAGAAGATTAAACTTTGTCATTTAATTTAAAAAAATTTACTATAATTAATAAACTTCTAATTTTACTTAATAAATTACTTAATTTTTTTTTTATTGTCTATTGTCTTTTTGTTCTTTTGAAAAAATGACCCCTCCCCCCCTAAAATTTTAGCTCTCAAGCATTTCCGCATCAGAATGTATCTGTGATACTGACCAATCCTGTTCAAAGTATACATTTTGGTTTCATATATACTGTGAGGTAAGCCTGGCAACTTACTCCAAAACTCTTCCCAAGGATTTCTATGAAAACCCCTTTCTGATTAACCAAAAGGGTCCAAACTTAGCGAACTTTATAGGGATACCATATATATGGAGTAAGACTGTAGGCGATTTTTCAAGGAATCTTAAAAGATATCCTAAAGGGAATTTTAGTACATGTCCAAAAGGTAAAAATCTATCCAAAACATTTTATTAATACAACGTATACGTGAACGCGGACAGTTAATAATAATATTAATAATGTTATAATAATAATAATATTATGAACATTTCTCAAAAGGTGAACGCAATCCACATTTATTTGAAAATTTTGTTTATCAATTACATTTAGGGGTATCTAATTATCTGCCCCCGAATAAAATATCCATCGTAGATATTGGCAGCGTTTGGTCAATATATTATGCATTGATGTAATTAAAATATAAATAATTGTGTTGTGTTGTACCCATATTATAGGTAGGTAGATATAAGAACAGAATATTACAGAAACAACAGGTAGTAGGTATAGATACCCAATTTGATTATTCTATAAATAAAATTCAAGAACACACATAAGACACAATGATTAATATTATTTATCATATTGTCGATATCCAATGACAATGAATAAATATTTTAGTAACAGTTATTAAGAATCATAATCATCAGCCTGATCAAAGACCTGGGTTGAATATAACAAGTTTTTGGAACTTATTAAAAAGAAGAGCTACATTGGACAATTAAACTCAATTTATGAGGAAAAAGCGAGTAGGTTTAATAAATAATAAAATTAATACATTTAGTATTTTAAATAATTATAATATAATATAATATTACTTACTCTTTATTTAGGAATCCGAAAATTGCAAGATATTATCCGTGGAAAACTGCAGAAACTTTAATGCCTTTTTTTTGTTTTTATCACAAATAGTGTCAGAATTAGAGCAAAACCAAAAATTCGAAGGGGAGGAGGAACTTTAATATGTTAAACTGTGAAGTATCCCATACCCGATAATGGTATCCCGAGTACTCTACAACTAGATTAAATGTGCTATAATAATTCCAAAAAATTATTTTGGAAAAATGATTTTTACCTGGAGGGAGCTGGTTATAAATCATTTAGTTTTAGACGTAAAGCTCTCAGAGCACCACTATTGGGCGAAGGGTATATTACCGTGTAACATATTAGACGGACACGGACGTTTTGGTGCCATCACCGCCCAATGGTTTACTACACATATATTTTTATGTTTCGATAATTTCAATGTCATTATAATTATAATATACCTAATTAATTGTATATATTATTTTACATGATAAGTAGGTAAGTACAATGTACATTTTAAATTCTAATAAAAAATTAATATACAAATTATTATACAGTGATCTTAACAAATCATGATTACATTAAATTTTTACAATACAGCATTATTATAATTGTAAATAATATGGGCTAATTCATTACCTGTAAATACATAAACGAAACACATGTATCACATCTAATGAACACTAAAACAACGGCGATTTAAAGCACGTCAATCGGCAAAAAAGGTACACACGTTATCTACCTATCGTGCTATCGTACTTTTCGATTTTAAAATATAAAAACAAAACGAAATAACACGTTGTCCACTTGTCTGTAACACAATCAGTACAACAGCTATACATATAGTCTTCAACAAAATCAGTACAAACTACAATTATTATACAAAATCTTAGAAAAATCATGAAAAAATCGAATGTAAATCGCTAAAATGTTCATTGATGAAGGTTACATGTATATTTTTGATAAATTCAGTACCGACAAATAGAAGAAATATTGGAGGCGTCGCCAAAAAAATGGTTGTTTGACCAGAATCCATACGAGTGTAGACAATTTAACGATGTTAAAAAAATCTGAAAACGGCCATGGCTCTGATGCTGCTCAGTCGAAACAGAAATTGTTATTACCAGCATCAAAAAACAAGTCTCGTCAACGATAGAACAAACATCATACGATGTGAAATGAATGCACATTAGTCCTATCTCAAGCAGCAAAGGTAATTATTAATTTATTAATTTAGTCGAAAAATCATATAATATACCTATTTAATCGAATAAAAATAAGAATTTGACTTGTGTGACCCCGATTGATGTTTTACACGAATGCGTATATTATAATTGTTGAGGTTATTACGTATTGTTATAATATCAAGAAAAATAAATAAAAAATTTTATTATATTTATTTACTTATATTTATTATGGTAGAGGAAAATAATATGTAGCTCGTTGTTTTCTTTATGCATATAACCAAGTAAATCCTATTTTTTATATGTGTAAATTAACAATAAAAAGGCTTTTTATATTGTTTTATTGACGTTTAAATTTTTACAAGATAAAGAGAATTATTTATTATTTTTTTTATTATTTACCTATTTATTCAAATTATTTTCATCTGGTACATTTGTCTATTTATATCTTCTTAAGTTTATATTTATATTGCTATATTAATAAATTTGTGGCTAAGTTTGTACCCTTTCAAAGTACTGTTTTAATCGTTTTATATGAATTACGTCTTCAATTTCTTTGTTATTTAGTGTAATGATACTTTGTAATTTAGGTCATTAAATTTTTTTATGATTTTGAAAGGACCTCTTTATTTGGAACATAATTTCGGGAATTTCCCCAATTCTAAGAAAGGAAATTGTATCATTACCAAATCTCCTTCTTTATATGATATTGTTCCATGTTTGTTAACATAATATTTTTTTTTGTATTAACGGAGCACTTTCTATTTGTTTAGGAATATTATCTCGGATTTTATGTAATTCTTGTAAAGCTTTTTCTATGTCATAGGGCATACTACCCGGTATTATTTTATTGTCTACTGGAAAATATGGTTCAAATCTATGTATTAGATAAAATGGGCTAAATTTTGTGATTGTTTCAAGGAGTAGCATTGTATGCCAATGTGACATATTTGAGAAAATATGACCATCTGGTCTGATTTCCGTTCTCTAAATAATTTCTTAGAGATACCAATGATTTTCGACCAGACCCCGTGTTTGTGGTGAATAACTAGTTGACATGTTAATCTTTATGTCTAGTGATTCACATATATCGATGACTAGTTTGTTCCTAAAATGGGTGCCTCTGTCGGAAGAAAAAGTTTGAAAATATCCCCAGTGTGAAATTATATCTATCATACATTTCACAGTTGCTTCGGCTATTGTTGAATCTACAGCCGTAGTATGTTTTAGCCGATTTTGGCACATAGGCTTTCCTGTGTGATGGAGGATAATGCATAGTTAATCCTCCATTCCACACATAGATACGCCGCAGCATCCACTACATAATCTAACACATATCGTTCATCCCTCCCTCTATGGCCAAATAAAATTTATAACCCCCCTTCATTCTGGTACCCCCTCTAACACCCCCTACCTTTTTTTTAATATATATTTTTATTATTTTTCATTGCTTCCTATATTATTACATATATTAATTATCAACACATTAATTTAATTTATATAACCACCCCTTCACACTCCCACGTACAATACATACACCTGGCATTGGCAAGCACCCCGAGATCACCCCCTCCCCCCTAACCTATAAGGGGGAAACATTGAATTTAGTGAAAATATTAAGTTAAAATGTACCAGGGTCACATCAACCCCGAGTGGTCTTTTATCACTGCCGCTGCGCCGCCGCGGCCGGATTTATTGAAGGGCCACTGTCGCATCCACTACGTAACCTAACACATACCGTTCACTTATTTTCTTTGACCTAATATAATCTATACCCCCTCCGCATTAGCCTAGCTCCCCTAACCTGCGAAATAATATATTTTTAAGCTAAATTGATTTTAAGCTGTTTTACGGTCGTACACATTAGCATAGTCTCCTAAGTATAGTTTTAACTAAAGTAACCATATAAGTTCATATTTCGTTACTTCATAGTATGCGTATAGGAAATGTATCGTTCTAATCTTATAAAATAATATTTTAATTGTAATTCTATTTCAGCGCTCTTATTTAAACACTATGTGATTTAGTAGTGTATAAAATATTTAATAATAATAATAGTATTAGGTATATGTTTATATATGACATATGTTTAAGGATTTTGTAATTAAATACTATACGTCCATATATATATATAAAATATTTAAAGGTTTATTTACGAATTTACATTTATACTTACTATTATTGATAAAAAAAAATACGTTACGTACGACATCATTAGGGCGGAGATAATGTTTACAAAAGTAGCGGACGATGTTTGCGGTGTTTAATATAATTCGATCATTTTATAACAATATGTTATGTTGTAATGATAACAAAAAACATGTATAAAGGATAAAGTAATTAGTATGACTATTACAAAACAAAACAAAAAATAAAAATAAATAGGGGGTAGAGGGGAGGGGAGGGGGGCTAGGTTGATGCGGAGGGGGTATAGATTATAATAGGTCAAAAAGAGTAAGTGAACGGTATGTGTTAGGTTACGTAGTGCATGCGGCGGTGGCGCTTCAACAAATCCGGCCGCATTGACGCGGTGGCAGTGATAAAAGACCACTCGAGGTTGATTCGACCCTGGTACATTTTAACTTAATATTTTCACTAAATCCAATGTTTCCCCCTTGTATTTTGGCATTCTGGGGTCGGTCTCGGCACCGCTTATAAATACTGCGCCCTGATTGGTTTATTTCAAAATGCCACGCATTACATATTATTTATCACTTTATATTATCAATGTTATTATTAACACAGATTTAAATTGCCGCGTTTTAGATATTCGAAAAACAAATGACATAGATTTAAACAAACCTTTTGACTACTATTGTCCAAGTATTGAATCTATTACATAATCACTTAAAGCCCTGAATATTCTGTATAAAATACCTACAAATCAGGGTGCAGTATATTTATAAGCGGTGCCGAGACCGACGCCAGAATACCAAAATGCTTCCCCCTTATTGGTTAGGGGGGGGGGTGGAGTGATCTCGGGGTGCTTATCAATGCCAGGTGTATGTATCGTATGTGGGAGTGTGAAGGGGTGGTTATACAAATTAAATTATTGTGTTGATAATTAATATATGTAATAATATAGGTTATAGCAATGAAAAAAAAATAAAAATATATATTAAAAAAAGGGTAGGGGGTGTTAGAGGGGGTACCAAAATGAAGGGGGTTATAGCTTTTATTTGGTAAAAGAAGGAGGGGTGAACGATATGTGTTAGGTTACGTAGTGGATTCGGCGGCGTATCTATGTGTGTAATGGAGGATTAACTATGCATAATCCTCCATTACACAGGAAGGCCTATGTGCCAGAATCGGCTAAAACATACTACTTAAAGCTTTCGTAAATATATATTTAGTTGTGTTATTGCAAACATTTGGGTTCCTGATCAGGATTTAAATCCATATCTTGATTGTTATATTATTGATCTACCACTAATTTACATCCATCATAGCCTTTTACAGTAATTGAGTTACTTTTATTTGTCTCTTATATACCATTTATTTTCGATTTAAAAGTTTTCATTCAAAATCTCCAAGAAGTCATTATAACTCTACATTTATTTAAAACTATTTACATAATAAAAATTCAATTTTCAAAAGCCTTACATACTGATCCACAGTTTCTTATAGTTAAGAGTTCACATTTCAAGTGTTTTAACTCAACTGTTATTGAGGATAAATGTACAATTAGCTCATGCGACATCATAATAATATATTTGGTAGGTAGGTATATTTAATTAATGTAAACTCGTTTTTTCTACCGACAAATTTGTTTGATATTAAACCTATACCTTCATAATCTATAAGAAAATTATAATATCATGTAGATTTTTTTTTTGTAAATAATACAATTAATTTTTCAAATCAATTATTTACTTAATTTATTATATAAAATATTGATTAAGTATTAGCACTAAGTATTAATTTTAAGTTTTACAATGATCAATCACTGTTTAGAGGTATTACTTATACCTACTTTTCGAACAGTAATACATTTGTTATACAATAAATAAATAAATTATAACTGAAAATAATACAAATCGCTTTTTAGATTTAATTTTCAAAATAATTACTTTTAAATTAAATACCTAATAATAACTTCATAATATTGTGAATTTTGAAGGCAGAATTTACATTTACTAAAATTAATTTATTCTTGTAATAATAATAAATATATTTAAATTGTATTTCTTAATTATTGCGAAATTTAAAATTAAATGTGTAGATAATATATTTTTACTTCAGTATTTGTCACTATAATCAAACCTATTTCTACAATACAGATTATAGGAAAATAGACTTTTAGGAAAATAATTAAAATTAAATACCTAAATATTATACAAGTATTATTATATTTACATACTTATAATCTACATAGTATATACACATTATATATTTAATTAATATAATAAATATATTTATGTGTTTGCTAGTGTTTGGAAATACAAGAGGTTTTTGATACAATAATCCCCTTACTAAAAGTACTTCATGTATCGGAGCTGTTTGGTTATTGCACGGAATACAAACAACCAGACAGCTCCTTTTGCAATATACTGGACAATATAATAATCGGAGATCTCTGGTTTTTACACAGAAATATCGGCCTAATTTTTCTTTATCAGAAAATATAATAAAATAATTATTGAAAAAAAGTGGAGCTGTCTTGTTATTGCATTGACGCCTTCAATTTTAATATACATAATAATAATAATAATCTCAATATACATATACATATAATACATAATATAATAATAATTGGCCCACACGGATCGAAAAAATATTATTTTAACCCACATTTTTTACCCATGTGTTTCCATGAAAAAATAATAATGGGATTTTAATATATTAACATATTTCATAATAATAATATGATATAGAGTGGCACACGCATCAAGCACAAGTTATTAGTCAACAATCTATTTTGCAACCACAAAAATATGTAGGTATATCTTTCTCTCAGACTATTTTAATTCCAACAGAACGTTAAAATGCGTATTCTGATGAAAATGTTTACGACGTTAATAGATTTTTTAGAACTTACTTGAGAGATCGTACATAACACTTTTTTAACAATATTTTTAGTTAATTAAATATATGTGTTTTAAACAATATAAAGTTTTTAACTTTAAGCCACTATTTTTAAAGTTATTCTTTTATTTTTTATGACAAAAATTAAAAATGTACCATGATCTCTTAAGCAAGTTTTAAGGAATATATAAATGTTTACAAAATTAATATTGAAGTACGGCTCAGTCCTCACCTCCGGGACGTGGCGGTAGTATCATACCCGCACAGAGATACGCGTTGTATGAAGAGGAATGAGATAGACTGAAACAAGAAACATAAATAAAAATCACTGATAAATTTACATAAAACAAAAATAGTAACTCTGAGAGGTGAGTAATCGCCATATCACCACAGTATTTACGAAGGATATATTAATATCATTTTCGAGCTCATAAGAAAACTTAGTTAAGTTAAGCTAAGTTCAGAATTTGGAGTGGACATTGTGGCAGTCTCGGTGACTTGCGAATTTCTGGAGTGGACTTGCGAATTCTTGCAAATGACGAGGAATATTTTGGTATCACTTTCAAACATATCTATAAGTGGGTGGATTACATGAAGTTGGCCCACCTACAGATATTTTGATATTTCCCAGATAAGGGGTGACTTGCAAATTTCGGGATTGCATTTGCAAATTCTTGCAAATTACTTGCAAAATATTGGTTTTGGTTTAAACTCTGTATCGCGTTATAGGTGAGCCAAGTTCATGAACTTCAATTCACAAGATAATAAATTCCTTAATAATTTGCATTTATTTGAATATTTAAAAGAAGTACAAAATGATTTAAAAATATAAAATTAAATCATCAAAAATGTAATAACAGAAATACAAATCAAATTTAATGAATTTATTACATTTACAACATGTGTTCTTCGGACTATTACTGCACCACAATGTAGAAAGAAAGCTCTCACTTCGAGATTGTAGATATTCAACTCAGGAAAGTTATGCACTCATTCCTTATTTTGTTCTTTCTAGTGACTCCATTCATTCTCTAGTAGAAGTATAAGAAGTACTTTTTTGCATAGATTGAATCATTAACGCATGGTATAAAGGTATAAAGTTAATAACGCTTGATTACGAAAATAAAATAAAATGACATTTTTTAACTTAAGACCTTTATACCATGCGTTAAAGAAATATTTAATCTGTGTTTTATGTTACATATTACGACCACACATTCTGTGCATCTACGTACAATTTGTATAAAGAATAAGCTAAAGAAAAACTGTGGATAATAGAAATGTGAAATATTAATAAAATCGTACAACTTAAATAAAATAGCTAATGTTTTTTTTTTTTTAATGTATATAGATCGCTAAAATTATATAGGTACCTAAGTATTAAACATTAACACTGACAAAAAATAAAGGAACAAATCTAGTCTAGTGCCAAGTGATTTTTTTTTCATCGTACCTAGTCCTATGTATTTTAAAGAGTAAATAAAGGTGGTGAAATTAGAATTGGTAGGAAGAAATTAGTTATAGCCATTTGGAGCTAGCAGATATACACTTTTAAGACAATATCTACCACGTATACGCGTGTATATCTGCAAACTTCAATTTTAACCAAGTCCGTCCGATTAATTCTAATTTCACCATCGTTATTTACTGATTAAAACACATAGTTACGATAAAAATATATGTATAATATAATTATATATTAATATATATTCACTTGGACGCAAAGTTAGATTTATGCCAAAATAAAATAGAGGTAAGTCGTCCTGGCACCCGTAAATTAAAATTTTGATTGCGCACCGTTTTCATTTTTTTGTAACCGATTTGTAATTAAATGTAACCATAAAATCCAAATTTGTAACCTAATACCTTAGCCTGAAAATGTAATTTTAAAAGCCTTTTAACAAAATTATTTTAAGGCATTTTGCAAAGGCAATTTGTTTTACAGATGTCGAGCGCGGACCGTCTTTATTTGAGTTATTGTAAGATATCATCAATATTCAATAGTATTAATGTGTTACACATAATAATGAAATGGTGTAATTATAACTTGTAAGTTATAGGTAAGTTATTGGTTGCGGTT
>JAIPRL010012411.1:0-12082 GCA_025469235.1 Pemphigus obesinymphae | reverse complement strand
GCATTTGACGCACCGAGGTGCGTACCCGCAGTGCGAGCTGGAATGGCCGAAGCGTTGGCAGTCAAAGCACTGGGCAGGTTTGTTAGACTTGTAGGACTCGATTTTGATGTTGATGTAGAATAAGGAAGATTCATTGAATATATTTTTGTTTTCAGGGGTTAGGGGGAGAGTGATCAGATGAATCGGAAATTTCCGGTCGGAATTTTTGAATTGGCGTACGCTTTTTACTGCGTACCCCATTGCGGAAAGTTCTTCGGAGATTTCAGCCTCGGTAATGTCGACCGGAAGACCTTTAATAATTACCTTGAGGAGACGTTCGTCCTGAAGTGGGAGAGTATGGAATTCGACTTTGTGTTGCGTTAAGTATCGTTGAACGATACGAAAGACAAGAACGTCGACGCACAAGATTTTTAGGGAGTTGCCGTTGTGGGCTTTAGCCTGAATCGAATTTTTAGGAAGGGTGCTGGACATCAATTTTGCGGCGACCTTGCGCCAGTCGGAAGAGTTGATGAATATTGGCGGGATTTTCTGTTTTGGTTCTTCAACCAAGGCAGCGGATTTTGTGGAACTCATAGAAACCGATGAGACGGTAGAATTTGTCGGGGAAGTTGACCTAGAACTTGGACCAATGGAAGAGGCAGGAGACGTAATTTTGGCATCAACCAATGGGGAGCCAGTACGGGTGTTAGCGGAGTTTTCTTGAATATTTTGCGTGACTGTGTGGTTCAGAGACTTTTTGGCTTTCGCCAAAGGTGGACTGGCCGTAGAAGAACGGTCAGAACCGTCGGACTTCGGCGGGGAGCGGCGTTTGGTGCCACCACGGTGACCCCTGCTCATGGTTGGCTGGGGACTTGCGTGGGAGCGGGGATGAGTGGGGGGGAGCGAAGTTGGAACGTCGAGCGATTTATTGATATAAATGGTTATTGCTTTTATTGCTGAAGTTAACTAAATGCATAAATAATTACTAGTTGGTACAGGTTGGTCTGTATTTTTTCGGGTGTGGGCATGACCAAATTTTCTTAGACAGATCAGTACCTACCTACATTAGCTTCTCGGCTCATTTTAATTGGATGAAAATGACGTAAATACCAAACATGAGAAAAAATGTACAAAAAAGTATTATTTATGCCAAAATTAATAAACTGGAGACAATGTCTAAATAAAATAAAATAAATTTGGAAAATCCTTCACGTGCATTTGAATTTAGTTTTTCACATCCATTATCCAACTTCGGTACGCCAAAACTGAATGTCAGTAAAATTTTTATTTTTGAGCTTATTATACATCTATCTTACACCTATGTGTTATATATAGGTATATTTCTCAAACCCACGATCGACCTAAATTAAATTTTTAACACTTTATTTTTTAAGGTGGAAAAATGACTAAAAATCAGTCATGTAATACCGTGAACTTTGTACTATGCATAACAAATTAATTTACAAATACTACAAAAGATTTTGGCACGTCTTCTATACATATTAAAGACAGAAGCGTTTTCGAAACTTCCTGCGAAAAAAATTGTGACTAATAACAAATTTCAAACGATAACAACGACATTTACGACTCACGCTATATTATGTTTCGGAACACATATTATATATTAAATTTTATCAGCATCACGTCGTGTAGGTACGTCGCGTACTACTATTACTGGCTTGTTTGACGCGTTGAGACGACAAAATATTCTGAGCATTTCACAGGGCAAACCATGAATATGTATTGCTTAGCTATAATATAGCGGGTCTATAAAACAATGATGAATATATATATAGATCAAGTATTCTATATGCTTGGTTGATAAAAAAAAGTATTCTATTAATGTCAAAAAACGACTACATCACTTATCACTTTTAAAATATGATTATAATCTAAACATTTTAATACCATCTAAATATCTAATGAAATTATGAGATAAGAACCTCTGATACTTGAAAATATCATATAAACTAAAATTTTAATATTTACCTGTATTACAAAAGTACCTACTAATTTTAATATTGAAAAAATATAGGAAATTAGAAAATTATAATTAAATATATGATAGTGTATTTGTAAACCCTCATTATTTAATTTAAATACAATTTAATTCAAAAATTATTTACATGGTATTAATACATGATATAACATGATGCATTTATATATAACCATAAATTTTTATGAACTGGAAATTTGGAAATAAAAATAAAAATATATTATCATATACTGAGATATTAATAAAATAATAAGATTTAATAAAAAATTGTAACCCAAAAATGTTTACAAATGTATTAAATTTACTTTTAAAGATATACACTATTTGTACTACCTGTTTTTCCTGAAACCAAGAAATGAATTTTTCTAATTTTTTATACATGAAACCTTAAGAGGATGCTACATTTGCATTTGTTGTCTCCATCTAACTAACTGAAAATATAAAAAACTTTGTCCCACATTCTTATCACAACTTTGTAATTTCTAATGATAGAGTAAATTTACCTATTACCAAAATTTATAGACAAGATATTTTTTTACAAAATTCAAATTTTAAAAAGAAATATAATTATTTTTATTTTTTTTTATTAGAATTATTAATTCTGATAATTTAAATAGATATATTTATTTTTGCAATTAAAATATATATACGACATAAATATTGATCTCGTCAAGAAATTTGATAATAGGTCAACTTACTCTAATATTAGAAATGGCAAATATATGATAAGAATACCGAACGTAAATTTCTTATATTTTCAGTTGGTTATTTGAGATAGCAAATATATGTGTACATTCCTCTTAATACTTTAGAAATACTACGAAATTGATATCATATATGAGTAATTTAAATGTATTAATTTTTTTCTAACTATATTTATTAAACATTTTATGTTAAACAGGAACGCCTGGCATCGATATAATATAGCTATATGTCATTATACAGCACAAAAAACCATTATACCAATAATTATTGAAGAAAGGGCCAAGACAAATAGATTCCAACAAAACTAATACTATTAAATATTAATATAATTCAGTTCTGCTTAAATTTTATTGGAATTGAAAAAGATAAATCCTAACTAAATCTTATTTTTTTTATTGTTAAATTGACCTTTTATTAGAACCACCGTATACTGGATAATTGAATCACTTTTATGAATAATTGTATTCATTTTATGCCTTTCCAAACTGATTATCAATAGCTGGTATAAGTTGTATTTTTGAACTTATCCGTGTATCGTTAGGTTAGGTCAATTTATTATCAAATTTATTAGGTTTGGTAGTTCATGTTATTCAAATATTTTTTCTAATACGTCGGGAAAAAGATTTATCATTAAATGAAAAAAAATAAGATTTAGGTACTTATTCGTTATGATAAGTTAGAAAAATTTTTGAAAAGAAAAGCGGGAATAACTTTAAAAATTACCCAGCTTACGTTAAACAAAATTTTAAAAAATTGTAAGCAAATTAATAATTATCAAGAACAAAATTTGTCTCTTAATATGATTTTAAAGTACTTTTAAAAGTAAAACTTATTTTAAGTATACGTTAAATATACTTACATATTACTAAAGGGTTATTCAGCAAAATGTTTTATGAAATAAACTGGTTAACATAATCAAAAGGACCTGTACCAATGTGATCACATTAAACGGAACTCACGTTATAGTATATACCTAGGTATATATATTTTTTTCATATACCCCTACTAAAACCCGACGAGCGAAGTGCGCATTTTGAAATATTATGCTCATAGATTCATTTTTATATAATTTTTTGGTTGATTATGGGTAGTTATAGTACTCAACATAGTAACAATATAATTTAATTACGATAACATTTTGGCTTAAATTCTGAATACCATTTATAATAAGCCATCCAACCTTAACTCGACATTCAAAGTCGTTTTCTAACCTAAAAAATTCACATTTGGTTTCAAATTAAACATAAATATAAAATTCTGGTCTAATACTGTGGCTTGCAAAACAAGTCACCAATGTCCATTCTCTGTATTATTATTACTAAATTATAATTATCTTTAAATAGCTAACATTTACTATACCTACATTTTTTTTTTTTTTTTTTTTTACTTACGAAAATTCGTTAATTAATTATTATTAATGTATGTATAAACACGAGTACATAATATTTATTATGTCAATATAATTGATAAATGCTATAAAATTTAACATTTTTAAAAACCCAAATATAAATTGTTTTTAAATTATTAAAAATAAATCGATCCATATATAATCGCTAATAAAAAAAATCTCTTGACATATTATAATTTACAATATACAGATAAACTATAATTTTATTATATCATTTAATATTACTAAAATATTGGTATTTGGATACTAAATTTTCCAATTTATGTTTCAAGTGATTAAAACATGCAGGTATAAAAGTACAATTAATATTTGTAAATATAAAAAGATATTTATTGAGCCTACTAGCGCCTTTGATAACTACTAATTATACAAATATATATATATATATATGTACATATGCATTATTTTTAAATTTCAAGTAGGTATATAAAAAACAAAATTTTACCTTATAGACATTGGAATATATTAGTTAAACTGAACTCGTTCAAATTAACTAATTTCAAAATGAATAAACGAAACTTTATTTAGTTCATATTTTATTCAAGTGAACTATTTAATAAACTTTAATTTAGTCGTTCATTTTGCTTCACAAAAATCATAAATTATTATACCTATAGAAATATTATACTATGTCCCCTAAATAAAATTATTTATTAAACAATGGTAAAATGTTAAATAGTATCATTACAACAAATTTTAAAAATTAACATTAAAATTTTTATCTATTTTTGAAAAGTTATTATTTTTATTTAAAAATAATTAAAATACTAAGCTAAGTTAATGATAATATAAATATGTTAATAAAAATAGGAAATTAGGTAAAAAAAATGCTTTGAAAATGAATAACATTATGCACCTAAGTCCATTTATAAATTAACTTGGATGAAAACGAAATAAGTTTATCTAGAAAAATGAACGAATTCGTGAACTTAGTTCGATTACATTTTTATTAACTCATTCAATGAATTTTCTAAGATCTGTTATTTTATCAGTATTACGATATTTTTATTTTATGATATATATTTTAATAAAAAATACTCCAACTTAATTCTAATTGATATATAATGTAAGGAAAATAGTTTTTAAGCATCATTAGTACATAAAAAAAATAGGTAACCTAACCTTAAGCTATATAATTGTGATTTTTCGAACCGAACCCATGACTAGAAATATTCCAACCGAACTAATTACGATATTTGTCGAAAAATAATAAAAAAAAAAATTTAAACGAATAAAACATATTTGTTCTATTTTTAGTATGGATATTTATTTTTCCTGCAATAATACGTATTTTCCGTTATCGTTTATCAATATACATTATAATGTATTAAAAATGATTTATTGCAACTAATTTTCTTCTAAATCAAAAGTGATGTTTACAAAGATTTCAAATATTATCAATTATATAGTTGGACTATATGAACAAAAAATACATTATTAGTATACTAGTATACATATACCAAAATTCGTGCCTTGAGATTCAAAAATAGACTGGTTTGTCGTCTTATTGATAATATACTGGTACTTGCTAAATAAAATTGATATATCAATATTTTGGAGATAATATTATGCATATATATAAAGTCTCGAGTTCTACTGTGTGACCAAATTTAGCGGATGATGAAATGAGTTTAAGAGGGTGAACGTGTAACATATATATATATATATATTATGAATTAATATACCTAATTAATTATTTAGAAACTATTAGATAAATTAAATACCTAATTATTTTAAATATTTTTAAATTCTTTTAAATGCTTTAAACTTTTTATAAAGTTCAACTAAGGTTCAATATTTAAATTGATCAGTAGTTCAATTCAGGTTCAATTCGACCTGGAAAATCTGGGTTCATAACATCGCTTTAATGAGTTATATATAATATATAATAATATCTATTATCCTAGCTAATATAATATCAATTTTGGTCTTTGGAATAATTCAAAATAAATGAAAATAATTCATAACATTTTTTATAAGAGTGGTTAAAATTTAAAAATTAAATGTTTGTATCCCAACATAATGCTTTTTAACTAGCATATAACTCGCACTTTTGGAAAACATTTGTATAATTACTTACTACACGTCTGTATATTTTATATATATTTTTTTTCAAACTTTACAATAGTAAGAAAAAAAAAATTTTAATTAATATTATTTCATTAAAAATTAAATAATCATTATCTCTGTACATCGCATCAAATATTTTATTCCATCATCCCTAAACTGGATTTTCTAATAAATGCAAGCGGGTCACACGAAATTCATTGAAGACGATTGAATATACGGGATTCCAAATTAACGCTATTCATGACACAATCTCGTAAATGTGACAAGTGATAGGTGATGAGTAAGTGTAGTAAGTTAATGATAATAATTCGGCTGGCGTGATTTTCTGTATAGAACTACATTATTTCATTCATAATTCGCTAAAATTCCTCAAGAAGATATGACGTATATTATGCAAAGTAAATTTATTAAACGTGTTAATATTAAATGCCAATTGAAGTTCATGAGATCGTAAATTTTGAGTTTACCCATTTCGGCATGACAATTGCTAATCCACTAATCTAATATACTACTGCAGAATCTCCCACGAGAATTTCTTTATTATTAATTATAATTTCATGCCTATATAAACAAATATTTTAAAAATTCAAATTTTTTCTTAAATAACTCTACTAGTACTTAACTAAATTTTGCGTTTCTAAATATACGTTGAGACACCTTAGGTATATCACCGTTGAGTCTGTTTGTCCATAGTTACTATACTCAATTTCACGAAAGATCATCCGTACAAAACTCGTCCATCACTGTACAACCCCCATGTAACCACACTCACTAACATGGTTTATCGTACACTATATAAAATCAGTCGGGGTGCCTATACTGTTATTTTATTTTTATCACTTATCACTTACCATGATATGCCACATTGCCCGCCATATAAACATTGATAATGATTTTAAAATGTAAATGATCTTTAGTGAAATACATACAGTATAGTACGAGCATAATTAATGTAAAGTTTGTTTATTTAGTTAGTATTATTGAACATTATTCGTTTTATATTAGATGTATATTATACATTCATCCGTCTTTACAATTTATTGCTGCGGTGTGGTCACCAATATAAATATTTTAAATTTGTATTCGTCTTGTTAGTTTTAGGTATCTAAGGTACATAAGTATAGTAGATTAACCAAATTGTTATAAAATTATTTATGAAATTATAGTTTATTCTTTAAAATACATTTAGAAACACAGAATTTAATTATATACATTTAAGTTTATAAATTAAATTAAATTGTTGACTCGTCAAAATGTACAAACATTTAAACTATATTACGTCGATGCATAGGAAAACAAGCTGATTATAACAACAAAAATTAGTTCGTTGATAATGTTATAATGAACCCAGTTTGTCAATACTACTCAAAAAATATTTATCTGCGTATACAAACATGGAACAAAGTCAATTTACCATAATTTATCCAACTCTAGAAATTTAAAATTTTTGTAAAAGCGTAGTGTATTATATACATACGTTTAATTGCAATAAATAACATGTTTTTTAAAAATCAACGGCGAAAATGAGTGTGTTTTGTGTTATAAAAATCATTTGGTGCAACTACGATACATCGACGATACAAAATTTACCAACCATTAAGTTTCAACGGTATACGACTTTAAAAAAAAAAACTTTTGCTAATATTTATTACGGTAATAAAAATAATAATATTGAAATATATTACCCGCGATATAATATACACTGTCGTATTTTAATATACTATACAGAGTTCTAAACGTGCGACCGCAATGTTATCTATACACGTCTCGTACACTAAACCAATGTTCGCGTACCTAAATGATATTATACGCACACCTTGTCGCTTTATTGGGATAAAAAAAAACAAACATAGTCAGAGTTGAAGCAAGTTTCACTTTCATTTCCCCCTTCGTTTGCCGTGCGAGAGGTCAATATACTAAATATATACATATATATATATATATATATATAAACACAAGTACCTATATATATATATATATATATATATATATATAGGTACTTGTGTTTGTTTATTTATATCTGTATGTGTATAAAATATGTATAATCTTTACAGGTAGGTTAAATTTACTTTTGAAAGTATCTGTGTATAATAAAATGAATATTTATTTATAAATACTTGAAAAAAAAAAACGTATTAAAATATATAATTCCTATTGAAATTTTAAATAAATATAAAAATTGGCAAAAAGAAAAAGATTTCAAATATATTTAAATACTTACTGATATCATCATTAGAAGGCTCGTATGTGTAACACATAAAATTATCACAACATTAAACTAAGTGTTATTTTTGAATAACTTCTGTTATAAAATTATAAAATTACAATTTAATATTGGTATTATTTGATACAAGGTATGGTAGCTATATACAGAATGATTATTTTATTTTTTCTTTGTTGTAAACTTCAAACACTTATTTCACTAGAATGATTTTTGTTTTTATGCTTATTCGTTGTTAAAAAGATGCTTAATCTGTTTTGTAAAGAAAATTGTTACAAAATGTATGTATAAACATAGAATATTAAACATATAGTTAATTGTTTATTAGCGTTTAAAATATAGTGGAGCGGAGTATAGTGCGGCTTAGTATAAAAATTATTCCCCGTCCCTCGGGGACGTCTTATCAAAACTAATAATTGATTATAAATTATAAATGGTTTGTTTGATATTTGATATTGATACATCAAAGTGTTCAGTAAAATATTATGCGTAAAAATGTCAAATGAAAAAATGTTATTACCGGTTAAAGAAAGTGTAAAACTTAAAAAATATGGAGGATAAAATATATTAAAAATAATTCAAACTCTTTATAAAATTGTATTGAAATAAGTATCTCGAGTTTCCAAAAATTAAATAAATAGCAGTCCGTATATAGGTGGTAGAGATTCAGTCAAAATCATATTACTTCAAAAATAAACATCTAATCATAATCCATGTGATTATATTCATGAATATTGAAATATTTATTAATATTAGATATATATATGAATTAACAATATATGTAATATATGTTAACTAATAATGTATATATATATATATATATATATATTAACATAATATAGGACATATGGAATCCTTATTCAATATATAAACACTAATATAAAATTGAATTTAGAGAAATGCTCAAAAATATTGATTTTTTAAATTATATTTTAGATTCTGAGAGGTATTTTTTTTGTTTTATAAAGATAATTTAATTATATGAACAACTTTTCAACCAGATGACTTGATTCAAATGTTTTATTTTTATTATTTTTTTCAATAAAAATGTGTAAGAAAAAATACCAAAAATACAGTAAAATACTCACGCACACAACATAATAAAAGCGGGATTTTTGTTTCTAATTTCAAGAACAATTAGTTGATTTCAAGATAGATAACCTAAAATCTTAATTATTTAAGAGGACATAATCTATGATATGTAGAAATAATTTTGTCGATGTATTGAATTTCAAGTTTTTTTTAAAGATGTAAATATGAATATACAAATAATATGGTAATTAAATTACGAATATTTTGATTAAAACTTAATTTATTGTCAACATATATCCTACATCTCTTAGATTATACTTTCTATATTAATAATTATAATAGATAATTTAATTTAAAACCAACACATAGCTCAAAAAAATAGAAATACAAAAACCGATTTTACTATATTTTATATGCGTGCGTATCAGACAACTAACTCAGATACTTTACGGTTTAAACGTTCATAACTTTATTTATTTATCATATTGAAACAAAATGTATTTACGATTTTCAATAATCTGCCATTTATTTGAACATTATTTAATATTAATTATAATATTATAATTTTATAAGCAAATATAATAAATTTAATATCACTTTAATTTTACAATATAAATTTAAAAAAAGTTCTATTATTATGATAAAATTGCGTGGATAGAATTTTTTCATACTAACGAAATGCTTAGTATATATTTGTTCTATCGAATACGAAAAGCAGTTTACAGTTACCTATTGAATTTTTATTTTAGGGAAGTTTTAATTCGATGAAACTCATCAAATATATGCACTTAGATGTTTTATTTTAGATAAAAAATTGTATTTTTCTATTTTGAGAATATTTAATTAAAGAGTGTGATTAAAAACCTTTCCAGTAGTCTGCGATTTTCTTAATAAGTCATTTTATTTGTAACATTGGTACATTTTTATAGGAAACTATAGTTAGTTTTATCATAATATTGTTTTAAAACATATATTTAAAAAAAAAATAAGGAAATACTAAAATTTCAACAATTTTTGCCTCTTCTAGGATGAAAAAGTCAAATTTCAAAAGTATTAAAAGAAGTTCATATGTTCAAAGACTCATTAATAATATTAGGTACCTATTAATATTAGGTTATCAAACAATATTATGAGCCATACATCGATATTGTAAAATAAGTAATAAAAACCCTGTTATACAGTTATACGTTTTATTTTCGAAGTAACTTTTTTTATTGAACAATATTATATATGGCAAAAACAAAAGTGTATGAACAAGATCGTGTGTATTTGTATCATATCTTGTATTTCGTGCATTTTAGAATTTCGATAAACGCATTGCCTATAGTATGTTTTTAATACGCGATTATTTAAAACTATATCCCAATTTCCTTTAAATCATTTGCAAAAATCTAGGTTTCACGTTACGTTGTATAGGTTTGATTTCGTATTTTTCGTAAAATGTTTTACTACCCATGATAATACGAAAAAATTTGAAATATATACCTACTATATATCGCGGTGTCTATACACATGAAAATGAAAAACCATCTTTCCGATTTTCAGTTAAACAATACATAATATAGGAGGGGTAGGTAACGGTTAATTCCTAATGTTTTCGAATAATATACTCAGATTTGAGATTATAATATAATGAATTGTTCAAGGTGGAACAAACATCGTAACACGTACCAATGGCGCAACTACAGGGGTACTAGGGGGTGCTGAAGCACCCCCAATTTTATTTTAAGCACCCTCAAGTTCCATGTAATTCTAATTTCAAATATCAGCTATAATTTTACCAATGTAATTTTATTTTGTAAGATTTTACTATTAGTTATTTTTTTTTCGGCATATTACAGCAGCGCTTTACTAATTAAAGTATAATAAATATTGAGAGAGACTTAGCTAATGACATTATTCCAGACGAAATCTTGAACACATTTGCTAATACCGATAGGAAATTATATTTGACTCTTTAAATTTTAAAAAAACATAAGAAAATATTATAAGTAATAAAATAAGTTAATTTTTTTTCCAAAAATGGTATTGTATAATGATCATATAATCTAAATATTGGCAATATGTAATGTTGGTTTGGGGGTGTGAGGGTGGAGCTCCCAAGGACATTGTAAGCGATTCATTATAGTAGCGCCCCCAAGATTTGAACTTTAGTTACAGTGCTCGAATTGGCAAAATTAAAGTAGGGGGAAAGTAGGGGGACTCTATTTACTTTTAAGAAAAAGAGTGTCCCCAATCAATTTTTATACCTTGTCGTCTAAAACTATATTTTAGTTTTAAAATAGATATCTTACATTACATTTAATAAATAATCAAACGTCTTCCTCTTCTTCTTCTTCTTCTTCTTCTTCTTCTTCTTCTTGTCCTTCGCCTTCTCCTCCAACTATTTGGGATCGGCCAAATAAATAATCAAATGTATTTATTAGTGATGGGCAAATTCGGTCTTGGTCTTGCAGTCTTGGTCTTGGTCTTGGTCTTGCAAAAATGCAAGACCAAGACTGTACTAGAGCTAGCAAGACCAAGACCAAGATTTTACTATTTCAAAGCAAGACTGAAATAAAAATTTATGCAAGACCAAGACCGAGACCAAGACTTATAATGCAAGACCAAGACCAAGACCAAGACTTGACTGCAAGACTCTTGCAAGTCTTGCTTTTAAATAAAATAAAAA
>JAIPRL010012410.1:0-12085 GCA_025469235.1 Pemphigus obesinymphae | reverse complement strand
TTTTTTTTTTTTTTTTTTTTTTTTTTTTTTTTTTAATCGTATTATACAATGTGCGAAAATAAAATCTCTGGAATTTTGCAGATAATACAAAAAAAATCCACTCTGTATAAAGCAGTGATGACCAATCTGTTTGTTATTCTCCCTACATTTATAAGATATTTCTATTATAAGAGGTCGCTATTTTCTTTATGCTTGAGGATACTGCTAGAAAAATCGAAAAATGACCTCTTCAAAAGTACCAATGAGAGCCAATTTTCTATCGAAAAAGCTATTTACTCCAAAACTACTTAATTCCTTCAAAATGTTGCTCACAGATAAAATAAAAATAAACATCATTTTAAAACTAATAGATTCCTCACTTCGCTGAAAATCTAAAAATACAAAATAAATTAACGGTTTTACATCCTCTTATTTTCCAAGCTCTAACTTTCTCAGGTTTGCGACTTCACATAATATTATTTGGGGAACTAAACATGATTCTTCAATAACTATGACAAGAATATGACAAACCAAATTGTTGGACGGGTTTAGTAATTATGACCGACTTGTAGACGCTAGCAGCGAGAAAAATCGAATCGAACCGAGGACCTCGAAGTAAAAACATGCGTTACGTTAAATAATTTCGAAAACGTATTTATTTTTTCAATGGTTTTTTCTAACGCGAAAATATTAAAATGGCCTGTCTATAGTATCACAACCATTAAATTTACTAAATTAACTAGTGCACACTTATTGCGTCTCAAATTCATATCAATAATATACTTGTGTCTCGGAAAAAAAATGAACAATTAAAATATATGATACACTTACGTCCCTAGTTTCTGTTCTTAAATAATAATTATCAACTAAGTACATACTAAATATATTTTCATTTTAATATTTCATATAATAATAATTAAATAATAATATACCTAATATATTTATATAATTAAAATAATAGTAGAAAATAAATGATTACCTAAATGATTAAAATAAATTGGATAGGTATTATGGTTTTTTTTTTAATCTTATTTTAATTTTTATTTATTGCTCGTTATTGTTCGTACAAAAATTACCAATTGGTTGATTTGAAACTTGTCTGAAAAAGTTGAGTGTTAAATTTTAGATGCATGTCTGAATAATTGTAGTTGTATTATTTTAGATATAAGAAATTTTCACAGAATCATTATTATTATTATTATTATTATTATTATTATAGAGTCATTATTACATGATACCCAAAATTTTGATTTCTTCAAAAAATTTTCAGCAAATGATGACAATTCTTGAAAACTTTAGAAATCGATGGTTTTGACAACGTTATTACTAGGTTTCGGAAGTTTTAGGAGTTGTATATTTTTCTGTATGGTTTTAATTTATAGCAGTCCAACTTTAGAAATCTATTCTAGACAACGACGAGTTTATAAACGAAAATTAAAAATGTTTATTTTTGGATATTTCGTAAATTTTAGAACAACAAATGCAACAATTCTTGTTTTTAATATATTTTTATCAGAGCTTAAAATCGGTAACCAGTTTTTTTCCGAAATCCGGTTAAAAACCACATTTGAAGAACTGAAAACCGCTTCCCGGGTTTTACTTTTAAATCTAAGAAGTGGTCTAAGTTGCAAAAAAAAATTTCATGTTTATATATTATAAGTAATACGATATAATCGTATTTGTTTTGTTTATCATGCCTTCATAATTTTTACTTAGTATTTTTATTTATAACAATTTAATATTTAGTTTATAATACCTGTTACTGTATTATAAAATGACATTTAATTAGATGGGTATATTTTAGTAGGTACAAAACTATATATATATATAATATCTATATTATATTAAGGAGCGAGCACACTGGGTCCGTTCAGTTCAGTTCATTTTCGGTCAGTTGAGTACGGACTATATAATAAGCGTATAAATATATGACCTAGCGCCCTCTGCATCCGTTCAGTTAAGTTCTCTATCTTCCGTCCATGCCAGTGTAGTCTGGTATGGTTCGACTAGCCAAAATGACTGAAGACGGACGCCAAAACATGATAAGAATACATATGATAATACAGTTTCACAAAACCTGCAGTTTGTTGTTGCTTGACAAAAGTTGATATAATATATTTTGATGTGTGCGAGTTCGTTTTTAGGTATGATGTGTGTCACTTCTATTGTGTACAAATGTGTAAAATAACAGAATTAAAGTTTATTTACAAAATTTAATTAAATTTTAAAAAATGGATTATGAAAACGATAATAATAATAGTGATAATAATTTTAACGGAACTGAAAGGACTGATGCAATTTGCGACCAACACATTTTTTTTCACTGATTCGTCACAAATAGAATACGATCGAACTGAACTGAACTGAACGGACCTAGTGTACTCGCACCTTTATGCTCTTGGGTCGTCAGTCGTGACCAGGGTTGCCAACCGCCCAGATTTTAGCGGGACATTCACGATTTTTAGGTTCTTTTCCTGCGTCCCGATCAAAGTTTATGCGACATTTTTCCCGGGAAATTTATTTTCTAAATAATTTTAATAATCTAACAAATATTTTGGGATTGGAAAGCTGAGACCAAAATGTTGGACGACGAATAGTCGTAAATATTATAAATATTTGTAAAAATCCTATTTAAATTGTAATTAACAGTTTAAAAAAGTTGGAAGCGGCCTAAAACCGGTAACCGGTTATGAGAATTAGGAAGCGGTTTTAAACCGAGAAGCGGTTACCCTAAAAATTAAGAAGCGGTTATTAACCAAAAAGTGGTAACCACCATTTTTAAATATTCAAAGAATCGTTTATCGATATCTATGTATTTAAAAACCGCTTAATACCGGTTACCGGTTCTCAAAATTTACCGCTATTTTCGAAAGTGGTTTTAAACCCTGATTTTTATGCACATTTAATATTTTTCAAGATAAAATAGATGTTTTCCCTATATTGCTTTCTTAATATTTTAATAGTACACATTTTGAATAATATTAAAAATAGTAATAACACTAAATTGATAATATAAAGATTTCAATAATAATGACAAAATAATAGTTATTGTAAATATATTATTGTTTCGTTTTGTTATCATTAGTAAATGATAAATAGAACTAGGTAATGGTGTAATTTTCTAAGAATAATCACAATTTCCTTATTGTCAAAATTTTGGGTAACATATTTATATATATATATATGTATATAAGTAGGTACCTATGTAAAGTTAGGCAGTGTAACAACACAATTAACAAGCTACGGTTAAATTAATTTGAACATTGTTTAACCATTTAAGATTCAAAAGTTAATTTATTATTTACTGGTCGTTCAAAAGTTCAAAAGTTTCTCTGGCATGGAAATAATGCAAAAATAGTTAATAGGTAACAGACAAAAATGTAAGAAATAAAAAATTCGTTAAATAATACGTTTCATTTTTCATTATATTTTTTTCCTAATAAAACTTTGATTTCAAGTTAATTATTTTTTTTAAATGTGATTTGAATGAACAAAATTAACTAGTTATTATTTGTATGGTTTGGTATGTTCCAAATCAGCCTCCCGCTGTCAGCCTCCCAACCTCCCACTGCACCGCCACAGCCGCCGCCACATCCGCCACAATAAGTGGTGGGAGGGGGTGGCCATTATCGCTTTAACATATTTTTATTGGATATACATATTGTGTACATATTATCATTTACATGCCGTGTAAATAAATCGTTACGTTTAGTTGGATTTACCTAACCGATAACACTACTATAATAGTGATAAGACTACAATACGTAGTTAAGATAAGTTATATAATATATCGATGAAGAAGCAATACCTAAAAAAATAACATTTTTGAGGAGTCACATAAATGTGTTTATAAAATGAATTTTTTAAATTTTTATTAAAGTTTTTAAAAATGTTTACAAAAATGGTGTTTTATTGTTATTTTATATAGTATTTTGAGAACAATTGGTATTTTTCATTTTTACTATGAGTTACGAGGTATTATATAAACAAATTTGAAAATATATATTGAGATACGAAGTATTCTCAATGTAATATTTTTAATATTAATTAAATTCAAGCATAATAAAGTACCTAACGTACTACTGACATTGTATTAAATTTTAAGTTTTTAAAATAAATTATGACTTACATAATACAAGTTGGTGTCTATTGTAGATACCTAATGTCAATTATATATTCAATATTATATTTTATATTTAACAATCCAATGTATTATTGTGTGAATAAACCCTAAATTTTATACTTGGAGTAAAGTGCAATCAACTCTAAATACAATTTTCAAGTCTAATATAAATATGTTTATATATTATATATTTTAAAAAGTTGTAATACCCGTATTATCATAACTAGAATAAAATATTATATGAAACGCAATATTTTTTTAAATATTTATTAATAAAAAGTAAGTGACTTTTTTTTTAAATAATATCTAGTAAGTTATTCATATTTTTTTCCTTTTTTTTTTTTATGCAAGACACGTCAAACTATTTTAACTGTACATTTTAAATCGATGACGTCGGAAATGGTGAGCGAATCAGGATTTGAAACTAAAAATTAAAATTTCAAATAAAGTTTTACATAAAACTTGTTACTCTTGGAAAAGTATTATATACATATTTTTTGGTCGTGCGTCTTCAGTGAACTACATTCAGTTTAAAAATCAAAATATAGGTACCTATACAGCTGGTAAATCCTAAAAATAATAAAACTTCTTACTGTAATAAAATAATATATCCATACAATATAGTGTTAAATATAAACTTTACATGCTGAATAGACATACTAGGGTAGTCTTATGAAGTTAAAATATTGTATTACACTTAAGTACTATAAGTATTATATCTAACAAGTTAGAGCATTTTCAGGATAGCTTTGAAGATATGACAATATATATAATTGTTGAAATACGCAGTTGAAAAGTGTAAAATTATTTTTATGATTTAGATTGAAAAGTCAATAAATAGAAAACAACGGGATTTCACCACTCTTTCCAAAAATTATTTTTTCCGTTCAACATTTTCATTTAAATTATTAAATTTTACTAAAATCCAGATTTTATAATGTTGAATCATTCTATTTGGATACATAAAATGTTGCTCTCACTGGATTTAAAAAAATAATATAAATAAACTCGGTTGTTTCATATTATTTTTATTTGCTTGGTGTTTCTTAACAAATAGAGCAATATTTTCGAATTAAACTGTTCAAGGGAGTGAAATGAGCGAGTGATCCAACCCGGTTTATACATGGATGAGACCGAAAAAAGTGCAATTAAACCGTATTTAATTTATGAAAATTGTTATTGGAACAAATAGCAACAAATTGCATAAATATTCAAGAAAAAAAAGTATAAAAATGTTTTGTCGAGAAACACATTTGTGACAGCAGTTTGATAACAAAAATAATAATAATAAATTAATTTATTGAAATATGTAAGATACGATAGATATTTTATTGATACGAATACAATGATAATTATTACTAAATTTATAATCAATAGCTACATTATACTTCATAATCAATTTATACTTAAATCAGATTAATTAACAAGTTGGTATCTATATTACAATATTCATGTGGCATATTAAATAAATTATAAATTGAACATAGTATATCTATAATCTACCCATAATAGGTACCCTATGTTATAATATTTATGTTATTAAAATATTAAATATATTTGAAATGTTTAACTTGCGATTTTTTGCATAAAATTATTATTTGAGTTTAATGATAATTTACATCAGCACGCAATTATATATTAATATAATATATAATAATAATAAAAATATTAAAAAAATAACAAAAAATGTAAAACAACGTGTTAACAACAATACTTAATAGTTTCCAAACACACATTTACCTACCTACCTCATATATCTCGTGTTTTCGATATAATTTTACGGAGCATTATTTTCCGTCATAAATAATATGTTATTTAAAATAAATGCCTATAAATTGTATATATAATGAAGCGTGGCCAACGTCAAGGAATCGAAGATTTTGAAGCTATAATTTCTAATTGAACTAATTAAAACTTTGAGGTGACCCGGTTGTTGAAGGTATATCGTTGACGATTTTCGGATAGTATATATAGGTGTATTTTTATTAGTTGAAACTCTCATAAAATTTACAGTTATACATGAAATTACAGTATTACAAATATTTTTAATAGTACAAAGTGTGTATAAAGGATGAGTATATCACGATGACGATATTAATTTACATACTGGTCAATACTAATGAACCGAAATGCGTTTCTGGATCATCACAGGGGTTGTCCTTTGGATCGTCTCTGGGGTCGTCTGGTGAATACGAGTCTTTGTATATCATTCACTGACGTGCATGGTATGGACTTCTCTACTAAAAATTAAAAATTGAGAGGATTTGTAAAATAATAGAAATAGACCGATTAGGTATATGATTTATTGAGTTGATTGCATTTGCATCTTGTGCGGGTGTATCCATGTACTCATGTATCCATTACACACGTACACATATTATATACACATTCACATGTACACATGACATACATACATATACACGTATATATAACTATAACTACCAATATCATGCAAGGCTGGGCAAGTTAACGATATTTTTTAACTCGTTAAGTTAAGTTAATTGAAAATAATATAAGCTAAGTTAAGTTAAAAGTTAACTTTGAAAAAAAAAAAGTAACTTAACTTAGTTAAAAGTTAAAATTTCCTAATTAGGAAAAAAAGTCGATATACCTATATATTATATCGTAAAAAGGTAAAAAAGGATGGTTATTCTTTAAGCTCAAAAAAACTACTCGGGACTTCTTCTGCCTGAAAAAGCGTATACGTGTAAAAATAAAAATACAACACGTCATTTTAAAACCCATGCATAAATAAGAAATCCGAAAATAACTTCTTCTAACTGCCAAGATACCTACGTTATTGTTCGATTCACACTAATATAGTGTAATATAAGCAGTACCTACTACTTCAATTCATTTTCTATACTGGATGGACATAAATACCAGCCTTCATGTAGTTAAAAAGACCGGGCTCAGCCCAATATTCGTGAACGGCCAACGTCGCGGCGTGTGCGTGAGTGGTACATCGATTCTTAACGATTACGTACATGCTATATCTAGGTACCTACTAAAATTGGGTATAGGTACCAAAAAGTAAAATCCCATTCAAAAATTTGCATTGTTCTTCCGGCAAAATTTAACTTAATTTACATACTTTTGTATAAAGTTAACTTGAAGTTAACACGTTGGTTTTAATAAAAAAGTAACTTATAGGGTTAAAAGTTAATCTGCAAAAAAAAGTAACGCGTTAAGTAACTTGATTAAAATTAACTTGACTTTTTAATTTAATTTTAACTTTTAACTCGTTAATGCCCAGCCTTGATATCATGCACAATATATATATACCGAGTGTTCCAATTGTTTCAGCTCTCGAAGCCGTCGGTAGTGACGTTTTTTCTACACTTTATATTGAAATCCACGTGATCGTAATACAAGGTAGAGGCAACAGTTTTTTAGTTTTAATAACACTCTGTATTAAAACTTCGGCAAGCGATTAAAAAACATACATTGCAAGCTATAGTTTGGTATTTGAAACACACCTCTTAATACGGGAATTCACATGGGATGCTGGCTACGTAGTTCGGCACGAACAGTTAGGATTCTTGTGAGGAAGGTGTTAGGTTATACATGTTTAAAACATAAATAAGGCTTACAGCCTTACAGGTATTTAAATACATTTGCAGTGTTGTTTTTATATATTTAAAATGTAAGTAATCATCTTAAACATTTGTCTGTAATAGAGTAAAAAAATATTTTGTTATATTAACATCTACCTATACGCGTACTGTCCAAAATTCGAGGAGTATGGTAAATCCGTGGAATTGCGAAAACGCATTACGATTGCTAACGTTAAGTTACAAAATATTATATTATAATATTTTGGAAGTTATGCTTCTTCACGGACAGTGTGCAAAATAGAATCACACATTGAATCCCTCATTCCCCGAGGAATTTTCGCTTAATACAATAATTGACGTTGCAAACGTACTAATAAACATCTTTGATCAAACCTAAACTTCAAACATTTTTTTTTGCATATAATTTTAAATTAAATAAGACCGTACTTCACCAACCGTTACCCGCAAAGGAAATTTAATATAATTTTCGACACGGACGTGATTAAGGAAAGGTAATATCGTGTACTTCGGTTGCGTATTGACAGTTGTCAGTATATGTAAATACCTACATAACATAACCTACTTCGACGAGACAAAAGTTTACGGAAAATTTAAATTATTGGTACGACTCGTTGAATACTGAAAATATCAAAATATATTACGGATACATTACATTATGATACTAAAGCATTAATTACACGAAATATTTTTACCGGAAAATGGCTGATTATAAATAAATTTAAAAAAAATAACGTACATAAAAAAAACAAACAACATTAATGTAAAACCAATACACATTCATTTTGTTTTTTCCGTTTTCATCTCTAAACATAGAGAAAGGGTACCTATATAATATGTTCGAATATGTAACTATTTCTTAAAACGTTATTATTATTGATTTTTTTCAGCGTATAGAATACTCGTAAAAAAAAAAAAACACGGAACCCTGCAGGGTACGTGCAGTTATTTTCAACCTTATCCTTTTTTTTTTTTTTTTTGTGAAAGAATGTCTATTATGTTTTATTCCTGTCGTCTTCGGATTTACCACTCCCCGCAGGACGAGGGTCGTGTAACTGAAGTGATCCTTCGTTTTAATGGACGCGTGTAAATCGCAAATCCTTCGGCATGTGCGTTGAGGTGTAAATTAATTTTACTATAGTTTTGAGTGTGTGCGCAGAGAAGGATTTGATTGCTGTTTGCAGAGCTATCGAAATACCGAGAGAGACTGATATACACCACCACCATTCCCTGGGCGAATCAAAGGGTTTAGAGACGAACGCGATTCCGACACAAAGCTCATCTACAAATGTTCCACGCCTATAGCCGGTAAATGTATATGTATCTTAAATTTCGAACTAATACCGTCGGTCACATTTACGTGGTGCGCTGCAGTTACACGATAAATTTGAATCTGTACTATATCGTATATCAATAAAGTATTTTATATAGCGTAATTGCGACGGGGTTGATGCGAATGAATGCACCCTAGTGTGACTTTCAAAGATACAGGGCATTTTGGCATATATATATATATATATATATATTTAACAATTTTAATAAGCTACTTCAATTTTTTTCAAGAATAATATCGCTCTAGTTGTCATTATTTTGTTTTCGCTATTAAGAGAACGACCACACACACACACACACACACACCCGTTTTATGGGATTTTGTATAGACAAAACTTATGGAATTTAAATAGAAATGAAAATTGAACAATTTAATAATATTTTAATATATTTTAAAAGAAGTTCAAAGTACTTCAAGTATATAGTACCACTTTTTATTATTGTGTAGTCGCGATATTTGTTTAAAAAATACCATATATTTATACTTCAATTTTTATGGCCTTCAGAATGATCGTAAATCATTAATATTTTGCACTACATAAAATTATAAGAAAATTTCTTCTAACTTTTGACAGAGGATTTTTTGTCAGTATCTTACATATGTAATTGTTAATCCATAAAAAAGTCGAAATCGTACAATTTTTAATTAGTTACGAAAAATACGACGAATCAATAAAAAATGGCTCTGTCAAAATGTGGTAAATGTTATCAGCTTTTTGTTGATATAAAAAATATGGATCTACAATTATTCTATAGCTGATATAATAATTGAATTACGAAACTATGTTATGACGGAATATTTTTCAGGACGTGGCGTCCTCTAAATTTACTAAAATAACTATAAAAAATACACGCAATTGTGACTGTTACACTATAAATTATTACAAAAATCAAAATAACAAAAATATACACTTTTATCTGCATATAGGTACGTGAATTTCAAGAATTATGTTATCATCTTAAATCCGAACAATTAACATAAAATAGTTGAAAAAATATACATATACGCAGCTATAATTATATTACTTTTGTGATTTTGGATATAAAATGATTTATAATTTAATTAGTTTACATTTTAATTGTGTTACTTAACTTATTGTACAGTTTATATTCACGATTTGTCCAGTCAAGTTAACACATATAGAGAGATGCGTTAGTTGTGCATGTTGGTTATAGGTACATATTATTTTAAATTAAATTCAACTACGATAATTATTAATATAAAAAATTAAAACTTGAATAAATTCACTACACTTTATTAAATAATTTTAAAGTTTATAATCCTAATTAGTATAATAGAAAATAAAAATAAAAACGTTTTATAGTTAATTGAGTTAGATAAGTTAATATATTTATTCGTTTGACTTTGAAGTGTATACATAACGATTAGTTAAGCTTTTTTTGTGTGTAGGTAGGTACTATAGGTATGACAGTTTAACTAAAGGGTTCTGAGTTAATTTAATGTTAATTTTTTTACCATGTTATTACTATTTATTATTATTGTGCAATCTCGGTATTTATTTTTAAAAAACCCAGAACTATTAAAATGGGTTCATAAAGAAATTTTGGAGTGGAAATACTTATTTTAAAATACATAGAAGGCAATATTTCGGCGTGTACCGCGTTTTAGTTTCTTTTGAATTTACTAATAATAAAAAAAGCAATTGTCTTTTAAAAATATTAAAAAGGAAAGTTTTTAAACATCAATAATTGTTTTTTTAATTAATAGGTCCAAAAACCAAAATGATGTTAACTCAACAATGTATTGTCCTATATTGATATTATCGTCGGCATAAAATCATTAGAACCACTTTTAAAAGTTTTTGGTACCTAAATATATTTTTACTACCTATACTGAAAAGCGTTGCACGTCCATTTTTAACCATTTTCAAGTTTTTAATGAATCGAAAAATATATTGCCGGTTTTATTTAGTGATTGTGTGTTTGTTTCTTTAAAATTTTTGATTAGAACTAATAGTGCTAAAAATATTTCATCTTTTAAAAATGCCCATCTTGATTATAGAAATAGGAGACAATTATTATGTAGTTTTATCCTTTGATGTTTTTTTTTTCATTTGCCAATTCATTAAAAATAATACCACAAAAAATGTAATTTACGAAAAATCCTATATTCTTATTAAACTAAAATATATATGTATTTAATTATTTCATTTTATTGTAAATAGTTAAGAAGAGATTTGTGTTTTAAACTCGAAAATATTTCCAATGATTGTTGGGTATTTAACACTTATCAGATGCGATATAATCAAAGTACTCCGTTTTAGATTCCAAAACAGTGCATATTTAGAATATTTAAAAGTTGGATTTTCATTTTATATAATTAGAAATTTAACAATATAATTATTATAGTCGAATATTTTTATCTCAAGACGGTATAACTTTTAAATTTAATTTACCATTGTGATTATTTTTACAAAGATAGTAAGTTAAAAAAAGAAATTATCTGATATAAGTTAAATTTTATTTAAAGAATTTAAATTATTTATAAATTTGTGTGATACCTATGTAAAAATATTGTATATAATATACCTTACTATTATTATTATTTGTAATAAGAATATATAGTAGAATTTTAAAGCCCGCCCTTTATACGAATTAAAATTAAAATTAGTGCAAACAAATTTTTAAATTGTATTTTAAATTCGATTAAATTATATATAAGTATAACTATCTCTTATAAATCGCTTTTCTTCCCGTAAATAATTTATATACATAATTTAATTAATAATATAATTATAGTTAAAAACTATGGAGTCGGTGCTTTTTTAAGGAATATTACAAAATATTATATTTACAAGCATATAAATAATAATATAATATATAACATAAGAAATTATTTATTAATGTATTTTATATAATCAGAATTGCTTCAAATAATATGATCATTTTGCGCAATTACTAAAAGACTTATGACTTATTCAGTTTGAATATGAAACAGCCCGGCTTTAATATATCGCCGGTGACTGCCTCTGATATAAAAGACTGGTAGGTGTTAAAGATGTAGTCCTTTATTATTATTATATTTTACAAAATTAGTTATATAATGGTACAATGT
>JAIPRL010012409.1:0-12085 GCA_025469235.1 Pemphigus obesinymphae | reverse complement strand
AATTGATAATGCATTGCTGCTTTTGTTATTGCACGCGTGTAGTGTGATACAGTCTACACTAGTGTAGTGTAAACAAATACAATAGATGGAAAACGCTATGAGATACTAGTCTCGTGATTATAATAATTTATTTATGATAATAATATCAATTTACGAGTAATGTAACTTTTGCTCATAGATGGCGACAGTTTTGCTAGATTTTCTTACGCCCACCATTAAGAAACATTTTGGTTCCGCTAATATATCTTTCGATACCAGTCCATAGTATCTTAGTCCGTGATGGTAACTATCGAATTCGATTTTTTTTCGATAAGCATTGAGTGCACAATCTGGTTTCATTTAATCTGTGGTTCTGTGATAACGATTATTATGGTATCAATGATAAGGTAACACGACAAGACGAGACCCATCTTTAATAATATATTGTGGCGATAATATTTCCAAATATATTTTTGAACTATAAATAAGTAAACGGAACGACAGTCAACACGATAGCGGATAGGGGATTTGACAATAATGAAAAAAAAAGTCCAAATTAAATTGATAAAGCGTCAAAATTATATAGAGTTTTTAAGTCGATCTTTTATCAGAATTTATATTCAAGTGTCTACCTGTACAAATGTAGGTGTATCTGAGAGCTCGATGTTCGTATTGTCACGGGTGAAAAGCATTAAAAGGGCCTAAAATGTCTGGACCAACCCCACGTTCTGTACACTACTCGGTGTTCGGATACAATAATTATATAATTGATGACATTTTTTTTTTTTAAATAATAAAAAATCATGTTTATCGCATATATATAAAGTAATAATAATATGCACATGATATACGAACATAATTAATATAGTACAATGCAATATATACAACCATAAATTATGAGTGGGTTATTTATGTTTATATTATTTTTATTATCTTCCTATTGCGTATACCTAACGGCTAACAAGTAACAATAATAATCTGTTGTGCTCGTTATTTTATTTTCAGAAATATTTGAACTTTATAAAAAAAAAGTCGCATATATGTATTTCAAACGATATATTCTAAAAATTAACCAATTATTATATTATTCGTAAGTTTTTATACATACCTCTATACGTCTGTAGTATAACTATACAAAATATATACTCGTAATTCGTTATTATACCTGTATTCTTTTCGATATTATAAATACGAAATTTAGTGGTAATACATACATAATAATTTTGAATTTGGGTGGGTATGAGTGAGAAAATTATTGTCTTATAAGATCCTGATTTCGTTTACATTGGCTTCCTAATTTAACATTTTTAATTACAACTTTTTATTAGAAAATATTAATATCTATATTTATTATAACTAGTGATATTTAATATAATAACGTTTTAACGTTCAAATGTACAAATTTGATTATACAAAATCCAAATCTAAACCAATTTATTTAATAAATTATAATCCATTAATTAAATCAATATACACAATTAGTGTGATTGATCCATAAATCCATAATAAGTGATCAAAATGTAAATTTATTGATTTGGTCCATTTAAGAAATCACTGTCAAATAACAACAATTTGACTTTTAAAAATATTTAAAAGAATATAATATTATAATGAATATTATATTCGATAGTTTAAACAGATTTAATTTTGAATACATATTTCAGTGGCGTCATTTGGGGGAGGGCAGAGTGGGCATTTGCCCCCCTTTATTGACGGTGAGGGGTGGTGTCTAGCCGAATATTTATTATAATATTTATTATTTCAATATAAAAGTTATTAGTAATTCCAAAGAAAATGGATCAAGTTTACAGTGCATCTATTTAATTTACTATTACATTATATACCTAGGTATTTAATAATAAATGGTAATATATTGTATTAAGATAAAAGAAGTTTACGAGAGCATCGACCGGTTTTTTTTTCAGTTATTTGGGCCGGTCAAAACATTTACCCGCCCATTTACCCTTTCAAAAACTGAAATGATGCTTCTAATTTTTTTAAATATTTACTATTCAATTCCAATATAATCCATTAAAAAAATTGTTATTAACTAAAAAATAAAAATACAATAAAGTCAATTTTTTCAACAAATCCTATTTTGGAAATCAGACTCGCATATCGCTGATCCTCCCTTATATAGGTAACAATTCTCAATGTATAATATTATAAATAACTATTAGTTTTTTTGTTTAAAATTAAATATTAAGTAATTATCAAACTAATATTCAAATAAATATACATTCAATGTTTATAATAATTATTAAGAAAAAAAAAAAATATATTAATAATTATTAAACATACTTATTGTTATTAATATTATATAATATTGTAAATTAAATATGTTTGTATTATAGTATTAATACGTATATTAAATATTAAAACCCACTTTTCGCGTTTTCCTCTTTTTCCCATAAAAGTTGAATTTCAAAACATAAATTCTTTGCGGGAGTCTATGTCATTATTGAAATTCGATTAAATAGTAGGTAATCCCCGATAGATGGAGTGATAGGCCGAATGGTTGTTTGAGGAAGAACGTCCCGGGTTCGAGTCGGGCCTAATCGGAAATTGTTAACGGAATTTGTGGTTTTTTTTTTTTGCGTGTGTGGTTTTATATCTGATGTTTATTCGATATTAATATAGGAAATCAAACACATAAAATTAACACAAAGGTTCGTTATAAATAAGGTTATAAAAATATATCGATTCGTATTTTTAATAATCGGAATATAATATAGGTTCCTGTATAAAAAAAATACATTTTAATTGTGAACTTTTTTTAAAAAAAAAAAAAAAAAAACATAAAAGCGAAAGAAAATATAAACAAATTTCCGCTATAAAACATTCACAATGAAACCCGCCGAATCATAATAATATTGAAAGAACCGTCACGAATTACATTAATTTCGTAAATAAATATAAAATGAATTCGGATTCACGACAAATAAAATTTACAACCAACTCCTATTAAAAACGTACAATATATTTATACATAGTAGTATTATAAAATAAAGCAAAATTAACGAATATTTTATAGATAGATTGGTGGGTAATAGGTAAATAATATTGAGGGACCCTTTTTTTTTTTTATTATTATTATTGAACCGACGGTAGGTACCTATACATTGGGAATTACTTGAGCATAACTGCAGCCAATAAATTTAGAGGAACCCAAGTACATTGGTATCTGTAGAATTTTAAATTTGTTTTAGTCTTTCTTTATTTTGTTTACGAGCAAATTGCAATAATTTTTTATTATTATAAATATTATAAGTAAAATAACACTATAATAAATTATGAATATAGGTAGGTACATATTATTATTTTTTATTTCTGATAGATAACCAGATAGGTCACCTAATGATAAAATATATATTTTGGACTTTATTAAAATGTTAAAATACAGTAGACTTAACTACGTGTTGACTGGTTTTAACCATAGATCGGTAACCAAAATATTTTAGTAATCTTAATGTTTGTCAAGAAACCGACAATCCATCATGGAGCGATCACATCGTGAACCGAGCATCCCGAACAGCGTATACATCTGAGCATTACGTTACGTTACGATACGTTACGTTACGCCATAATGTTCAAGTGTGTACCCACATTTACACGTGTGTATATCGTATACTCATACATTCGCTGGGTATTTCTCATATATAAATAGAGAAAACGTCAAATTGATTATCCAGCAGTATCTAAAATAATAATTTAATATTTTGATTTTTAATCATTAATCATATTTATACAATATGTACAACGTTCAATGTTTGCGGTTTAGATGTGAAATTATATTTCCGCGTATGATGTAATTACATTAGTTAAAAAATATGTACTTTTATATTTTTTTCTCGGTACAAAAACAATCACGAGAAAAAAAAATGAATATCCCGTCGGTTTATCAGGAAATATGATTTTAATTTGTAATTATAATAATTTTATCAAAAATAGTCTAAAAATAAATTGGGTTTTTGATGTTTCCAAGACGCGATAGGATTTGCGGTCATTCGCCGCATAGAGTAAAATATAAATAGGCGCCGTTGCAGTGTATCTTTACCAAACAATTCACTTGAGGCCAGTAAACCGTGGATAGATACAGTATGGTCCTTTTCGATTAAAAAAAAAAAAAAAATACCGTATAATAAATTGTAAAAAGAATTGTTATCTGCAATAAACAATATAGTGCAAGTTGTGTTTTACGCACTGTACTATATACGCAAAAAGACTCAGACGGGAAAAGGTGCCGGAAGTAGCAGGTGCTCTAGGCGAAAACAAAACACCGTTTTCGGTATATTTTAATACATATTAATTATTACCGTGTTATGCAGATTTACACGATACAACTTATTGTACGTTTTATTGAATACGACAAATCGTATGAAGTAAAATGGAACGTCGTGTCAAATCGTACGTCTTATCGAATGGGAATGAAATCGAAGATCGTATAGAAAATTCGAAACACTGATGGTCGTGGATTAATTTTTCGGGACTAACGTATGTAGGTAAACACTGGTTTAACGCATTGTACAATTTTTCGTCCGTTTTCGGCCCAGCTCTTTTCATAACACCTCTTCATTAATTTAAAAAAATGTTTTTTTTTTTTTTTTTTTTTTCAAATTTTCGTTTCTCCTTTTGTATCAAGACACTGTATTGCTCATTAGTCAGCTCTATTCTAGAATATGGATCAGTAATATGGGACGCTCACACTGCTGATGATATTGATCAATAATTGGAGAGAATACAACACGTCGAGTTTTTCAAATTTGCTAAATTTATGCTCCAAATTAACTGCTCTGATCACGATTTTACTTCTGTTACGAGTTCCTTAGGTCGAAGTTCCCCCCTGTCTGATGGTAGGGTTCAGACTAATTTACGCTTTTTGCAAAACCTGATTAATGGTAATATTGATACTCCTCACTTACTTTCCGTGGTCAATTTTCGTGTTCCGTCTCACTCGACTCGTAATGCCGATTCTTATTACCTATACATTCCTAAGTATAATACCAACTATGCGGGATTCAGTCCACTAATCAGGTTAATGAGATTTGGTAATGAAAACCCCTCCGTAATTTTCAATTAACTGTAACATTGTACGTTTATTTTTGAATTATATTTATTTTTATTTTGTAGTATACATCTTATTGAAATGTTTTTATATATATATTTTTTCTTTTCTGTGAAATTAATTATTTTTTATAAAGTTTTACATTGTAATGCTGGGTTGCACAAAACAACCCATACAGATTTTTTATTAACGACAACTTATCACAATCAAAATTTTCCAACAAAATTTTAATTTTCAGTGTTAAATCGAATTTTTATTACCAAAAAACATCAACCATATTTTGTAAAATCATTTAAAATTGTAAATACACTAATTTAAAATTTGAATATGTTTAAAAAAAAATATATACCTATATATAAATATAGGTAGATACCTATATATATTTTAGTCATTATTGAAATCTATTTTAATATTTTTTTAGCCTTGAGTAAAATACATACTCTGTGAAATTTTCAAGTGTTTAGAATCAATATTTTTAGATTTATGAGGAAATAACCATTATTTTATCATACATTTTTCGTCGTTTTTCGATAATGTGTTTTTAAAAACTCAACAAATTACTCAAAAGAAAAATATAAAACAAATATAGGTAATCATCATCATATAACGAAAAAATATTTTGCATTTCTCAGACTGCCCAAAATCTAAAATTTAGTAATATTCATTTTTAGGTCATTATTATTAGGTACTTATAATTAAGTCATCGAACTCTATTTCTAGTTATCTATTATTGTTTAAAAAAAATCTACAAATATTAATTATAGCCTATAGGTGTATTTAAGTTTTTAAAATCAATTTTTTTTTTTTGGTTTTACGAGGAGTCCAGTATCCTTAACCCTTACCAATAAATACGCCACTGATGACATGTAAACACTGATCAGTGGGACGGCGACGGAAATCGTATCAAAACATTATATTTTATTATTTGTTTATCTTATCAATCTCATAGACCATGGTGTTATAAATATGAACCATAGACACAGTGACATATTTACGGGAGGTGATCTGGGTGATATATCACCCTCCAAAGCCTTATTTTTAATCAATTTCAATTTTTTATTTTTACTTAAACCAGTTAAACCGTAACTGTAATTCAGTACATTTTTTGAGCTAGTAAACTAGATAACATAAATGTCGTCCGGTGAAAATATTTTGTCGCCCAGTGTATTTTATTACCTATTTAAAACTGGACGATATACACTTTTTAACTTAAATATAATAATAAAATTACATAAAAAATTAAATATACTAATCTGAAATAATTAAGTAATTAATGATTATGGATAAATAGGTATATGAAAATGAATAGATACAAAGGCGTTTTTTAATAACAATAATTAATCAAGTATTAGTATACCTACCTGCTTCAATTTAAAATTAAATTAAATGTACACAATTCTACGGACACAACGGACACAATTATGTCTGAAAGAGGGTGAGTGGTGACATAGAATGTTAAAATGTTTTTTCTGAAATTAAAATATATAGCAAAGTCTTGTGCGATGAAATTATTGGTATGCGACAAAAGAATTCCGTGTCATTATATAAACATACAAAGATCAAAAAACTTACAAACTCTGTTCATTAATTAAATATTTTTTGAAATTAATTTATAACATTTAGACATAAATAAATTATATAGATACAATATATTCTTGCTTATTTATAATTTAAAAAAAAAATCAAATATTTAACTGCATTTTGTATTTTGGTTATTTGATTTATCAATACGAATATTAAAGATTGTCAATGTTTTCAAAAGATGAAAGATGATTAAGAAAATGATTTTAATTAAATTTAATACATACATATAGATATATATTATTTTTATTATCGGTCCTTAAGACCATCTTTCTATACTACAAATCCCCTTCCATTCTTCTCTATTCTCCGCTATCTCCTTCCAGTCCCGATCACCATAGTATTCTCTCCTTTGATGTTTAAAAAGTATTTTCTAATGCAGTCCTCTCAACGTAGCCTTGGTATACCTAAAGGCCTAATTTAATATTATAACTATAATTTTCTTTGCCTATTAGGTGTATTATACATTTATACATTATAACTTATTATTTATTAATAATTATATCTTTCCATATTAGTATTTCCACTATATATACATACTCGTATATATTTAATAACATTAAAGGACAAACATAAAAAAAAAGGGCTTTTGATGATTTTATAGGTATATTTTGATATATGTTTGATTGTCGCCCAGTGAAAATTCCTTAAAAAATGCACGTCACACAATATAAATGTAATAGAATAACGAATAATGGCGTGAATTTTTTCTGTTATCAGCCCCCCAAAAGGAAATCGTGAAATCGTAAATACGCTACTGCACATAGACTTGTGTATATCAAATTTCATATTACCCGATAAAACCAGTTTTTAGGGAAAACTAAACGGGATATGGACTGGATTAATCTCGTGCTGCCCCGTGACAACGGAGTCTGCGCACGTTTATATTGGCGTGAATACATTATTTTTATCGGCCAAAAATCAAAATTTAAAATACAATTTTTTTTTTTTTTTCGTTTTTTTGTCAACCGCCACAACTCATTATAGGTCGTTAGACGTTGTCGTACAATATGTGTCTAACTCATATTAGTCCGTGAAAAAAATTAATTAAAAATATTATCATATACAATATACCAAAATTAAATTAAGTAGTACCTATACGTCATATATACCTACCTATTTGTGTCATTTTTAATTTATTTGGTTTCCGCGGACAATGGCGAAGTGAATAATTCATAATATTATTTTTAATTCGTTACAAATAAAATGTATAAATATTCCAATTCAAACGCGTTTTAAAAGCTATTATGAACAAATGATTGCGTTTTGGACGGTAAAAGCATATAAATACCTATAAGTATAATATCATATTATTGTGACGTTTGTTATACTGTCACGTCATCTGGGGCTATGTGTACGGTTTTGTGCCGATTACGGATTAATATATTGTAAAATTATAATATATCGTTAAACTGCGAGAAAAAAAAAATGAAAAAAAAAACACGGAGAAAAAATATATAATATTAATGTTATTAATAAGATTACATTTTTTTCGTTTTAATTTTGATCTTGTTTTCTGCGATATAATACATAGGAAGACTATTGTTTGAGATTTTGCGTGGGATAAATTATAAGAAGAAACTGTAGTATTATAGTCTATAAAAAACAGAGATAATGATCGATTTTTTACGATCATCAATAAACAAAATAAAACAACAAATAAACGGTTACGGGGTTTTTTTTTTTTTTTTACAATCGATCCCTTTATATGCGATTAAAGTCCTATTGTCACGAATAATATTAGACCTGCGATGCCGTTCTCTTTGATAAACACGATATTTTTGCCATAGTTTTATTTTTTATGTACCTATATATAATAATATTTTATATTAATATTTTTTATAGGTACAATTATTAAATTGAAATATTTTAATACATTTAATCGTAAAAGTTAAATATATAATTATTTCACTGTAATTAAAATATTTTTAAGTTCATAAAAAATAAATTTAAAAAAAAAACTGGAAAATGCATCTAAATATAAGATTTTTTTTATAGATAGTTAGGTAATTTTATTATATTTTTGTATTTTTTAATAATATATTATATGCGAACAGGGCTGTCCCCCGAGGAGTGATGTCTCACCTCCCACCTCGAAAAGCAGTCGGCAAATAATAATGCCCCTTTTTTTTTTTTTTTTGCTAATTCACGATTATGAATTATTTTGGAATTTTAAGTCGGCAAAATCATTTGATTGTCTTTTTTTTTTGCTTATTTTATGTTTTGAAGAGATGTATTACTTATATATAATTTTTTTTACATAAATATTAATTCTTTACAATATTATAATTAATGTCTTCAGACTTTACATATGTATCATATATATATATATATATATGTATACATTAATATATTATATCATTTATATTAATTTACCGATGTACTTTCCGAATAAATCCCAAAATATATTTTCTATTAGTTATAATCTATATTATAAAAGTTGCCTGGTACAATCGTTTTAAAACGTATATGTGTATACGAGTATATACTTTATATATAATCACACAATTGAACATAATATTACGAGTTATAACATAATAAGAGTAGGTATGTTCATTTTGGCCAATATTATATCGGCTTAAATCTGAAAATTCGATTTTTGTATATTTTTAAGAATTTTTAATTTTGTAATAGTAAAGTTTTATCTACACACCACAGGTCATCGACCTCCATTTTAAACGTATACCTACTATAATGGGTGATGGCCATGGCTGATTACTATAAACCGCCCATTTGCAGGACTGCATGAGTGCATGCTGCAGGACCAGTCACGATGATCAGAAACGCTTACTTAGGTAGAATGAGGAAACGTAGGTGGAAAATTTTGGGTTTTCTGTTTTTAATACTTGTAGAGAGGTTATAAAAAAATAATCAAGATTTTTTTTTAAAGTAATAAATTAATATAATACATATAAAAACATCTGGAAAAAATTACATATTGTATAATAAATAATAGATAGGTACAAAAATCTTAACATTTATTGTTATACTGCGATTACCGTACAACAATTACATCGTTAATGATTATCTTAGATTAAGATATAGGGTTTTAATTAGTGATAAGAAAACGATTTTAATATTATCATTTAATATTACAGTGCTACAGTTAGGTATCTATATTTGCGTAATTAAAATATTATCAGGGGAGGAGATTTTAATTTTAGAAATTATCTTGGACATACATATAACTGTGTTCACGGCATATCTAATATTTTGGAAGAAACCATTTAAGATGAAAATTTAACTAAAGAGTAAAATGTTCTAATTTAAATATTGTGAAATCGCATATTAAAATATAACAATTAAAAACTCAACTATAAATATAAAATAGGAAATAAAATAAAAATAGAAGTCGAGGAAAGAAATATCTTCTTAATCTTTCCTCTAAAAATTATCAGTGTGATAACATGATATTATATACATAGATAATACTCACGTCTTACATTTAATTATTTAATTAATTAAAACTATTAGGTACCTAGTCGATATTGATTAATTTTTCCCTGTGAGTGGGTAAAAGTTTTATCTTTAAATCCAAATATAAACAACATTTAATTAATACATAATATTTCAAGTAGGTAATAGCAAGAAAATATTCACATTTTCTGCACAAACATAAAAAAAATCGTACAAAAAAACCAATTGAACATTTTTAAACGATTTTAACATTTTTAACACCGACATTTTTATGAAGTTTATATTTTCAATTTTCGCAGATATAAACAGTTTTAACATGAAAATAAAAATTCAAGGAAGCACTTCGCATGTCGTGTAGGATACAGGGGGAGGAAGTTGGTTCGTCGTCCCTTCGTTCCTCGGAAAAGATGTAATGTATTACTATTATTTTAGATTTAAAGGCTGCATAATGATAAATGATTGAATTCGATGCACTCTACTATTCTAGCATGACAAAATAGATGGGTATGTCAGCAAAATTCGAATATAGGTTAGCTTGTGCACATCCCCACTACTTTATATATTTTCTGTGTAGATACTCGTAGTTCTCAGCATTTCATTGGTTGTTGATAATTCGGTATCATTACTACGTAAATAATAATATTACCCATAGAATAAAGATAAGATTTATTATGACACAATACATTTATTTATAGTAATAATTAATATTAAGTATTCGTACTTACTTTGTATAAAATTGTATATAAATTGTAAATAACTTTGTAAAAAAAAAACATTGTTTTGTGATAATAAAATAATATGCGACCAAGGCTATAGATGTATTATGTATAGCCTATTGTTACGACCAATGAGAAGCTGAAAACTACGACTATGACGGGGCGAGGAGAGGTTCGACGCTTGGTGCGTATCACAAAGTTGCTGACATACCTATCTATTTTGTCATGGTACCTACTACCTAGTTTTTTTGTTTGATAAAGTACTACACTTATACAATATTTTTCATATTTATCAATATATTTTTTTATTTTAAACAGAATAAAAATAAATTAAGTATAAAATAAAAATAAGGTACTTTTTCATATTTTCGCCGGAAGTAAACAAAGTCTATGACTGACTCAGATGTAGCAATTAAAAACTCGTATAAGTATATTTATTTTTAGATGTTGATAAAATGCACGATAATTTTTCTAATCTATTATTATAATAGGAGATACCCATTACCCAATTATTATGATTTTATTGTCCAATAAGATTGAATGATTTATAGAATTATTTTGAGATAACACTTTTTGGTCTTACCATAGATTAATTAATATACTATAGATAAACAACGGCAATATTGGTGAATTGGAAATCAAAATTTAATTGATTAGGGAAACGATAGATGGCGTATATTGTTTTATAAATGCAGAAATAATGCTCGACTGTCACAAAACCTGTTTTGACAATAATATTAATAATGAGTAATGACTAATGAGTAATGCATACGATAGAATATAGTCTGTACACAATATATTTTGTACTATATAGGAGATGGCGCGATGATGCAACTGAAATACGTTCGTCAGTTGGAAATAATACGGTAGGTAATAGACGTCGGAAATGATACCTGCGTGAGACGGGTTTCATACTTACAACTTTCAAAGAGATATGCCTATGAACACGGACAATATTATTGTGTATAAAAATAGACTCGTAGTGCATATTATATTATATTTATAAACTGTCGCGGGCTATGCTATCAAGTATCAATATTGTGATGGTCGTAACTTCTGTACATTTATTTTAAGCGAAAATACCTACCTACAATAAATTGAAAATAATTGTGATAAGATCTAAGACTGTATAGTTGTATTTTGGCTTTCAAACACTACGCATTTCAGTATTTACTATTTTAATTTTTCGTATTTTAACCTATATTACACTTTAATAATGTCTGCTAGAGGTAACAAATGTGTTTATTTAAACTGTGGAAAATCGCCTAGGGATCACCCCAATTTGAGTTTATTTTCTTTTCCGAAAAATATAGATAGACAAAATAAA